>CANSZD010000338.1:0-267500 GCA_947648045.1 Beta corolliflora | reverse complement strand
GACCCCATCGGGCCAACTCGTCCGACCCCATCGGGCGAAAAGCTCTTTATTTCGGAAATATGACGGACTACCCGCCCGATCGGGCAATCTCGTCCGATCCCATCGGACGAGAGTCTTTTCCTCTTGTTTTCAACTCTAGAACGCAGTCAGATGAATATGTTCTTGGGCCCGATCTGGCTAAACCGCCCGATCCTATCGGGCGGGAAAACTGCGATTTTGCGTCAACTTGCGAAGGCTGTATCTCTCAAACCAGAAGTCCGTTTTAGGCGTGTGACCTATAATTGGAAAGCCCTTAAAGTATAGTTTCCAACCCAACTAGAATTTATTGATTATTAATTTTCTATCAAAATTTATGATCAAAATAGTGAACAAGTGTCAGTTTTGGCACTTCTTTCACTAACTCTTTGCTTCATTCTAACTCGAAATTGGCCCAAACGGATGCATTGTGATACTTGTGCAAGCTATCTTCATCCTCAATGATTAATAGGCTTGATCTTAGATAATAATAATCAATTTGCATCAAAATTACCTGAAAATCATCGAAACACGCAAACGGGCAGTAGTAGAGCAAAACTTGAGTAAATCATGCAAATATGCACCTAAATGCTCTAATATGAACTAGAAATGCAACCTAAATACACCTAAAACTCTATATAAAACCATGACATTATTAGTGAATCATACAAAATATATAATGCATTGATATCTTATTAAAAAATCAAATTGCTTTTTAAAACAGGGCCTATGATAGTCAATACATTGCATAATGAATCTGCACGTGTTGCTCGAGAAAAAAGAAGGCTTATACTGAAAGAAAAGCGTGACGGTCTTTTTTGTTCTCGAGGAGATATGAAAGAAAATCAGACTCCGTTAAGTTGTACTACAACTAATAACCATTGTACACAGTTACAAGTTTATTATTCAAATTCATAAGTTTGATTTCATAATATAAGATTCTTTATTATAAGTTTATATATCATTAGTGAATCATACAAAATATACTATTCATTGTTATCCTATTAAAAATTCGAATTACTTTTTAAAACAGGGCCTATGATAGTCAATACAGTTCATAATGAATCTGCCCGTATTGGTCGAGAAAAAAGAAGGCTTATACTTAAGGAGAAGCGTGACTGATTCGATGTTTAAAGCAAATGTTACTCCATTAAGTTATGTTATAAATAATTGCCAATGTAATACGCTTACAAGTTCAATATTCATATTCATAAGTTGCACTTTATTGATTAAGATTATTGATTCTAATCTTTTATATGTTGATTTTTAAGTTTGCACACCGACAACATTACAACCTCATATCAATTCAAGGAGTAAGAAAAGACAAATACTAACATGTAATACATCAATTACAAGCTACTTTTTAAAAGTTATGCTTTTACTAAATCCATAGTAACCAATAGAATTCTAATTATCAATGATTTCAGGTCCAAATGACAAGTTAACTCCATTGAACTATTCTGACTCATCATTGAACTATGATGAAGCCAATATAACACCGCTTAGTAACATTACAAATGGTTAGTAATCTTCATCAAATTGCTATGTGATCTTATTATAATAAATTTCAATTGCAATTCATTGATGTAATTAAGTTTTTGTAGATACCAATATCAATGAAGACAAGTGCAATTCAGGAAAATTTAATCGATATAAACGTATGACAATATTGAAACAAAAGCGCTCAAAAAAAGGTAGATTGTCATTGCCAAAAGATTAATACTTTGAATTGGTTTTATATGGATGTTTTCATGTTTAAAAGACTATCAACATCTTTTTGTAGTTGTTCAGACTGATAATCAAATGACACCTACGTCTTCAAGTATTGCAATTGAGCAGTATACTTCTCTTAATAGTACTACAACGAACCGTGAGTATTATTACGATACACTATGCATTGCTTCCATTAAGAATGATAATTATATAAAACTATCAATTTACTAACCTGTTTTAGTATTTTTTTGTTTGTACTCAAGAAGCACAAGCTGATTCGAAGTTAGCACGACATAGTAGAAGACTTTTATTGCATGAGAATCGAAATTTAGGTATTTGTTATTTGATTTTGTTATTCTTATGTCAAAGTCATATATATATATATATATATATATATATATATATATATATATATATATATATATATATATATATATATATATATATAAAAGAAATTATCTTGACAAATACTCAATGATTTTTAATTTACCTAGCTGCAGACAGCCACTTAAGTCGATTAGGAGAAGGTCGCTATTCATTCAGATACAAAAAATATGTCGTCCAAAGCAAAAAGGTCGTGAAACAAGTGAGAAGACATATTGATTTAGGTATTTAACTATTTATAGTATAAGAACCCTTATCTCAGATTATTTTGATTATATATCTTTGCTCATTTTTATTAAATGATTTGCATATGTATAAGAGACTCAACCGATGAATTTGCGACAAATTTAAGAGATCGGATCGTTGATGGGGAAGTTCATAGTCATGAAAATGCACCCAGAAATGTTGAAGTTCGAAATAAAGTTTCAGGTATTCAAAGATAATAACTTTACAATTTAAATTGCATATAAATGACATATATTACTGAAAATATTAATATAGACATAATGCTATATATTTAGAGTACTGGGATATTGGTGATCCAATATGGAAATGTGAGTATTGTGGCGCAATGATGTGGTATGAAGAAAGAGCAAAAAGGAATTATAAGAAAACGGACAAGCCAAAATTCTCACTATGCTGTATGCAAGGCAACATTATTCTTCCTTTGTTGCGTCGGCCGCCACAGCTATTGACAGACTTGCTGAAAGGAAAACATCCTAGAAGCAAGCACTTCATCGAGAATATCCGACCATATAATATGATGCATTCGTTTACATCGATGGGAGGAAAGATACAAGCATCATCCACTCAAGGACACGGACCCTATAATTTCAAAATAGGTGGTCAGAATCATCACCTAATTGGTAGCTTGCTGCCTAATGAAGGATCGCGTCCGAAGTTTTCTCAACTATACATATATGACACAGAGCATGAGATTGGTAATAGGAAGGTCAAGCATGTAAAACTAAACATTACATTTTTGTGACATATACTATTGTTGTGTGCTAATTAAAAATTTATGAATGTATCTTCTAATAACTTTTTAAATGGTCATCACAGTTCTAAAAATCCTGATAAATTTGAAGATTCTCTAATTGCCGAATTACAAGATATGATTGATCAGCACAATCCTCATGCTAAAAACTTTAGGATGGCAAGAGATTGCTTTAAAGATCATCCGTGTGATGAAGTTCGGTTGAAATTAATTGGGATGAGAGACACTGATGGTAGGACATACAATCTACCTACAACATCTGAGGTAGCTGCCTTGATAGTTGGAGACATCGATACTACGGATAAACGAGATTTAGTTATCGAGACACGAAGTGGAAAGCTGAAGCAGATCTCTGAGCTCCATCCTTCTTATTTGCCTTTGCAATATCCTTTGCTATTTCCATATGGTGAGGACGGATACAGAGTTGATGTTTGCCATAGAGATAAAAGTCTACCTACCGGCGATTCAAAAAAACGAGATAGACTGACTATGAGAGAGTGGTTTGCATATCGAATGCAAGACCGTGAAGAAGAGGCAGACACCATTTTGTTTGTCGGACGTTTATGCCAGCAGTTTTGCATCGATGGTTACACAATGATGGAGGCTGAAAGATTGTCATTCGTAAGGAATAATCAACAGAGTTTTAGGGCTGACAATGTTAAGAACATAAGAGGTGCTACAAGTAAAGGAGATACAGAAGGAGCATCTACAGGTAGTCGAGTAATTATACCAGCATCATTTACTGGAGGACACAGCTACATGCGAGAGAATTATCAAGATGCAATGGCTATTTGTAGATGGTATGGCTACCCGGATTTATTTATAACATTCACATGTAATCCCAAGAGGCCCGAAATAACACGGTTTGTATCAAAGAGGGGCCTAAGACCCGAAGATAGACCAGATATTGTTTGTCGAGTGTTTAAGATGAAGCTCGATCAAATGGTTAAGGATCTTAAGGATAAAAAGATTTCTGGAAGAGTTAAAGCTGGTAATCAGCTAATAAGCTGGAAGATTATTGCAGTTGTTCATATATATATTAGTTGTGCTTTGGCACAATATTTTAATGAAAATATTAACATGTTGGCTAAATAATTATCTTACTATGATTTACAGTTGTCTACACTGTGGAATTTCAAAAGCGTGGATTGCCACATGCGCATATACTTTTGTTTTTACACCGGACGACAAATTTCCTAATGCCGAAGCAATAAACAAAATTATTTCGCTTGAGCTTCCGAACAAAGATGAAAATCCGAGTTGTACGATGTAGTTTCGAGTTTATGATACATGGTCCATGTGGTGCTTTGAACAATAACGCCCCATGTACTACTGATAAAAAGTGCACAAAACATTTTCCGAAAAAATTCAATGAGAGAACAACACGTGGATGAAGATGGCTACCCTGTTTATAGGAGAAGAGATAATGGTGCAACCGTTGTCAAAGGTGGAATCACGCTTGACATGTGGTCTCGCATAATCCAGAGTTGTTGTGTAAGTATCGTGCACATATAAACGTTGACTGGTGCAACCAGTCGAGATCTATTAAGTATTTGTTCAAGTATATCAATAAGGGATATGATAGAGTCACGGCAGCAGCATATCAAAATCGTCAAAACTCTGATGATCCTAAGGAAATTGATGAAATCTAAATGTATTATGATTGTCGGTACATATCCCCATGTGAAGCCATGTGGAGGATATTTGGGTTCACTATTCATTATAGAATTCTGTTGTGGAGAGGCTAAGCTTTCATTTACCCGACGAGCAAAGCGTCCTTTATACTGATGATGCTGACTTAGGGTCGGTGCTTGAAAGACCTAACATTGACAGAACAAAGTTTCTGTCATGGATGGAGGCAATAAAAAATATGCTGAGGCTAGAGAATTGAGTTATGTTGAGTTTCCAACAAAATTTGTATGGCAACCAGGTGAACGTGAATGGACATCTCGGAAGAAAGGGTTTTGCATTGGGAGGATTTATCATGTAACTCCGGGGAGCAGGTGAAAAATTCTATTTGAGGACACTATTGAATTTCGTTAAAGGTGCAACATCGTAGGAAGACATACGCGTTGTTGATGGTGTACAATATTCCACTTTCAAAGAAGAATGTTATGCCAGAGGTTTATTAGACGATGACAAAGAGTATGTTGACGCCATAATAGAAGCCAGTTTTAGAGAATCAGGGTAATATCTACGTAATCTTTTTTGCATGTTGCTACTGTCCTGCAGTTTGATAAAACCTGAGGTTGTTTGGGATAAGACTTGGCACCTTCTTTCTGATGATATCCTATTTAGACAACGAAGACTTCTCAAAGACAATGGTATGTAAGCATTTTCATCAGTACCTTTATTAAATGTATTCATAAATATTTATTTTTCAAAATGGTTTCAATTGGGAGTAACCATCAAATGTGTTTGTTTTGCAGCATTGCGACTAACTAATGAACAATTGCAAAATTTAGCTCTCGCTGACATTGATGCTAAACTACAAAGTAACGGTAGCACCCTCCGTAAATTCACCGAAATGCCATTCCCAGATGATTTGATTATCTCAGATGGTCAAAACAAGCTCATAATTGATGAGCTATCTTATGATAGAGAGCAGCTACACAAGGAATTTAAAGAACTTTATTCGGGATTGACGGTTGAACATCGTGGAATTTATAATGAAATCATGTCTGCGGTATCAAGAGGTGAGGGGGCGTCTTCTTTGTATATGGTTATGGAGGAACCGGTAAGACGTACCTATGGAGATTACTTGTGTCTTTGCACTAAGGCGTCAAGGGGAAATTGTCTTGCCAGTTGCGTCAAGTGGAATAGCCTCTTTGTTGCTTCCACGAGGCAGAAGTGCACATTCTAGATTTGGGCTTCCCTTAAATGTTACTGAGAACTCAACGTGTTCAGCAATTAGGCCTGGATCAGACCTCACAGCCCTCCTTATAAGGACAAAACTGATCATTTGGGATGAGGCTCCTATGATGCATAAATATTGCTTTGAAGCTCTAGATAGAAGCTTAAAGGATGTTATGCAGTGCATGAATCCAGGAAATCAACATATTCCATTTGGTGGAAAGGTTGTTGTGTTCGCTGGTGATTTAAGACAGATATTGCCTGTCATTCCCAAAGGAAGCAGACAAGATATTGTGTTCTCAGCAATCAACAGTTCTTACTTATGGGATTTTTGTCGTGTGCTAAGATTAACAAAGAATATGCGCTTGAGAACAGGTTCCAGTGGCTCCAATGTTGATGAAATTAGGGAGTTCTCAGAGTGGATTTTGAACATTGGAGATGGCAAAGTTGGTAAGCCGAATGATGGTGAAGCTGATGTAGAAATTTCTCATGATACATTGATTGATGGAGGAGATGACCCTCTTTCTGCAATAGTTAAGAGTACATATCCCGACCTAGAGAATCACATATGGGAAGAAAAGTATTTTCAAGAAAGAGCTATTCTTGCTCCAACTAATGAAATTGCCGACTTGGTTGAGCATGTTTTGTCTCGGTTGCCAGGTGAAGAAAGAAGTTTTTTGAGTTCAGATGCAATTTCTGTTGAGGAAGGGAATTTCGGAGTTCATGAGATGTATTCTACCGAATTTCTAAATACAATCAAGTGCGGTGGATTGCCAAATCATAACATTAGATTAAAGGTAGGGGCACCGGTAATGCTATTAAGGAATATTGACCAGACTTCTGGGCTATGTAATGGTACCAGGTTAGTCGTCAAGCATCTTGGCAATCGCATTATTGAGGCTGTTGTTGTGTCCGGCAGTAATGTGGGGGACAAAGTTTTCATTCCCAGAATGACACTTACACCATCAGACGCAACAAAGTTCCCGATAAAATTCCAGAGAAGGCAGTTTCCATTGGTTGTATGTTTTGCAATGACGATAAATAAAAGCCAAGGACAGTCTTTAGCCTATGTAGGATTATATCTCCCTCGGCCAGATTCAGCCACCAGACAATTGTATGTTGCTTTGTATCAAGAGTTACAAGCAAAAAGGGTTTGAAAATTTTAATCTGTGATCAAGAGCGTGGGAACTCAAATGTTACCACAAATGTTGTGTATAAGGAAATATTTCAGAATGTGTAATAAGTATTACGAAAACTCAAATATTTATGTAATTAGTTTTTGTTTCAATGTGTTTATATAGTCACGCACAGTTGTCTTATTCTCTATGTTGTTGCATAGTATACGATAATGCTTTTTTATAGTTATATGTAACTTTGTTTGTTTTATTTATGTCACCTTCGTACCGTAAAACCTTTTTCTTTAAATGAATGCAAACAATTAGCATCCTGTGCATTCTTGCACGGGCCTTAAACTAGTCTATCAATATATACTAATAAACCTTGCTTTATAAATCCTACACGTCACCTTGAAAATTGCTCTCACGAATTCTCCCTCAAATTCGAGCCTCTCACCCTCATTAATCCTACATGGCAGATTTTTCAATTAAAACATTGCCCAACTAGGATTTATCGCCACGTGTCATTCATTTCTCTATTGTAATGACCGAAAATTTTAAACCCCCCTCTAATCATTCGAAATTCAATCAATTACAATCTTCAATCATGTGCAAGTTGATCACCTAAATCAAAATCATTCCTAAATTGGATGACGTGATTTTAGGGATTGATTTTTAAATTTTTATTATACACGGTTTTTCTATAGCAAGTTTTTATACATTGTTTTCACCCCAAATCAACCATTATAAACTAGCTTTCTAAGCACGCAGCGCAAATGACAACTTCATTATATTATTTTATTAATTTAGTTTTTGGTTTTTCAATAAAAGGCTTTGTTTTGTTCAACTTATTAAAAGTTATTTTCAGCAAAAATAATTTTAGATCAGTTGATCAGATAAGCAAAATAAATTGAATAAAACTGAACCAAAGTAGTTAAAGAAAGCATACACTTCTAATTTCATCATACTTCCTTCTTTGCCTATCACTCTTCATTTGCATCTAAATTCTACTGTACAAACTTTTACTCCATTTGTATATCTTCCTTTTAGTATATTATTGTAATAATGTATCGATAAAAATATTATTGAAGACTAGCTATTATAGATTGCAGTAGATAGAATAACATGCCGGTGAAATTCAAGAGAGTGAATTTGGGGTTCTCGTTTTCTCAAAAGCTTTTGGTTGATTGTTGCAAATAGCCATTGACTCATAATTCTCATGTTATTATTATCCCTCTACTACAGCTTCTTGCATTTACTTCTTCACTTGGTGTAAATCTATCTGTTAGAGTTGTTAAGTCTATTACCCTATTTCCATTCCCTCTGTCAATGCTGACATGTAAGAGACATTATTGTTGTAGTCTCTTAGATTTATCCAAGAGACTTATGAGTGGGTGAGTTTGGTTTCAAAGTCCAAAACAAATTTATAATTTTATTAGTATGGCAGCTAATTATTTTAAATAATTAATTTCTTCTAAATTGGTTAATATAATTTTAGTCGTTGCTTAAATACGGATGTTGGATGAGTAAGTCATATTATATACTATATATATTTTTTAATAATGTAAGGAGAAACCTTGACAAGTTGGGGGGAATAAAGGAGATCCCAACTTGCCAAGGGTGAGAATCGATCCCAGGACCTCCTAGAACCGGGAGGGAAGCTCTAACCACTAGGCTATCCCTCACTCTCAATAAGTCATATTATATTAGCATAGTACTATATATATATATATATATATATATATATATATATATATATATATATATATATATATATAAGTATATATATAAGTATATATATATATATAAGTATATATATATATAAGTATATATATATATATAAGTAAGTATATATATATATATATAAGTATATATATATATAAGTATATATATATATATAAGTATATATATATATATATAAGTATATATATATATATAAGTATATATATATATATACTTATATATATATATATACTTATATATATATATATATACTTATAAGTATATATATATATATAAAAATACTTATATATATATATATATATACTTATATATATATATATACTTATATATATATATATATATATATGTCAAAAAAACGTAAATCAATGGTACTACTTACCCGATTGCTTTTCCGTATTTTTAAAGAGTGTTTGTATATTTATGGTAAAATATATTAGATTATTCTATTTAAAATAACACAATTGAATTTTTTTTTCAAGAATCAATATATAAAGCAAATAATAAATATTCATGATCTAATGTATATCAAAACCCAATATTAATAATTTAATGGATGTCTTTGCAATGTGCTGACATGTCACTTGGAATTTTTTTTGACAGGACACTTGGAAACTAATGCTAAGTGTATAACAAACTGCCATCAAAATACCAATCTCCATGATCATGATGTTGATGATGATGAAATCAACGATTTTAGGGATCTTGAGTATTTCATGAGGATCATGACAAATCAACACTTAAAATGGTAATAACCTCTTACAATCATGTTGTTGATTTATTTTCAACATAAAGTCAATCTATTTACGAAACATTAAAAAAGGAGAAGGCAATTGTTTATGAACTCCTAACATTGGAGGTGCAAATTGATTAGTTATAATTTTTCCATAAAAACGGAGGATTTGATGTCAACACTCTCCATAATATATACTAGCATTCTTTGCACGCAATGCGTGCTTGGATTTTCTTTGGTAGATTTTTTTTCTTCTGTAGTACTCCATCTTTTTTATCCTTCTTACTTGGAATCTTGACATTATTCATACTTTGAGAGAATCTTTTTAATTTTTCACAATTTATAAGAAAAAAATATAGTTATGTGGTGTTTGATTCGTCTCAATTAGTACTTTATTAATATTCAATCATTATAATTTTTACTAATATATAACAAATGATATTTAAGTTCAAAGAGGTGCATTGAGAGACGCGCACGGGGAAAGTGAGAAGGATAAAAAAACAGAGGGCGTAAATCTCTCGATGTTTAATTTTACGTGAATAATTGTCTATAACATTTTTATAACATTGTTATAATTAAATGACTTGAGCAAACCTATAAAATGTATAAATATCATTAGAAAATATGTTACTTACATTTTGCTGTTTTCAGTAATATAGTTGAAGTTGAAACTATGTGAAAGATCGTTCACTAGTGGAAAAAACTACTTTTGTTACTTATCAAATGCTTTGGTTGACTAATCAACCCGAGCATTTGTGAAAATTTTAATAAAAAAATTCACAAATGCTCGGGTTGATTAGTCAACCGGAGCATTTGTTATCAAATGCTCCAGTTGACTAGTCAACCCGAGCATTTAGACCCTCCCTCAATTCATGAAATCTGTACGCACTTAAAAAAAAATCGATCCTCCTCATCGAGTCATCAGGCCTTCCCTCTCTTTATTGTTTTCCCTCGACCCTCTCTCTCAAGTCTCAACTGCACCCTCTCTCTCTCAACAGCACCCTCTCTCTCTCTCATGTCTCAACTGCACCCTCTGTCCCTCTCTCTCTCTCTCAAGTCAAAACCTCCCGCTGTCCCTCTCTCCGTCGTCCCTCGTTCCCAAGTTCCCCGTTCAAGTTCTCCGCAGTTCAACTGGTTGAATCGACCTCCTAACTCCTTCAGGTTTTATTGTCTCCTAATTTCTAGGTTTTTCTAAATTACTCGAATAAATTCTAGGGTTTAATATAATTGTTGACCAATCGAAGAAAGAGGAAGCATTGAGAGACAAATGTTTCATCTAAAACCCTAGATTTTGATTTTTGGGAAAACCTCGTATGTTGCTGATTCCTAAATGAAAAGTTGTGCTTTCTCTTAACCTGGGCCGCGATTTACGTTGTAGCTTGGGCCGGTTCGATGAGTTGATTACTGTGCTTGAAGGAGCGATTCAAGTTCATGACTTCGCTCACTTAACTCTTCAACTCGCCATTGCATTCAACAATCAACAGGTTTGTTTCCAATTCTCGTCCTTTTTTTCCATGAATTTTGTAAAATTTAATCTGATTTTCGATTTTGTTTGATTCTTTTTCTTTTTTACAGTTTTGCAATTTTGTTATCTTCTTGGTTTTTATTACGTGTGTTTATGAGGTTTGGCAAGTTGAGGGGTGGAAGGTATGTTCGGTTCCCAGTTAGATGGTGGATCGGCCGCCTTGATGTTTGCGTTGCTACTAGACATTGGTTGGCTGGTAATTTTCTGCTGTTGTTTTTTCTTGATTGGTTATATTTGTGGGTGTGAAATGATTGTGTTTGATTGTTTAAACAAGTTTTTTCGTGTTGTATTCATATACCTCATATTTCTTTTCGTGCATCTATTTTAGGTTTTGTGAATTGATGGTTATAATCTTGCATGATTTTGGTTTAGTTTTGGCGAGTCTTGTTTTCCCGTTTGTGATTGTTTTCGGTGTATGTGGATCTAAAGTTGCTAATTTTGCGGGGTAAGTTTATCCGCTGAATTTGTTGAGAAAATGTAAAATTGAAGGTCTTGCTTTGCTATTAGACTAATTTCGGAAGATTCAATTTGAATTTGTGAGGATTTATGTTGTTTGAGAAGTTATGTGCGATAACACCTCTTGTGAAAGTTGTTTAGTGTCAATGAATTTTCTTCTAACATTTTTTTCTTTTCTCTTAAATTTCATATTACCTTCAAATTAGCTTCACAAATGTTCTTCAATTGACAGAAAACAGCTAACCGATGTTCTTATGCAATTTTCTTGCCTGCCTTTAACTTTTGTAGTTTATGTGCTTGAATTTCTTTGTACCTAAAGCTGATGCACGAGAATAATAATAGTTGTGAGAGTGCATCAATAGATTTGGGCTGGTGTGTTTTATGTTGTTAAATTCGGATCCTCTTATGCTTTATCTACACCTTGCTCTATTTCACCCTCTACGATCTAATATTGTATTCATATTTATTTGTATTTTTAGGATATGATGAATTTTGTAAATGATGTTGTTCATGTTGATGCGAAACAGGTCCCGTTCACTAGGTCCCGATTTAAAGTCGAGATGATGTAAAAGAGAGGTTTGGGTTTACTTGGTTTGCTGGAGTCAAACTTGTTAAATGGAGTTACATTTTTTGCCTTTCTTTGATCCTTAGGTTTTCTCCTAGTTTGACATAGCTCTTATCAATCTTACTTGAAATTACAGTTAATTCTAGACTTCTAGTTACATAGTTTGTGTTTGGTTTCATAGTTTGTGTTTGGTTTACTTGGTTTAATTCAAGAGGTGATTTTGGTAAAAAGTAAAAAGCAATGTGGTGCAAGGTTCATTAATTTATGCTAACTTGGAAAATTATATGATCGAGATGGTGATAAAGGGCATGTATATGAGTAGTTACGAGCTAGTATTGCTTTGGAAAGTTCTATTCTCTCTTTCATTTTTCTTTTTCTTTTCGGGTGTTGAGAAATTAAGGGTTTTGCCCTTGGTCGAATAAGCTTTGAGTGCTGCTATAAGGTTATTCACTATTTGATGGAGCAAGCGATCGCACGTTTTGTCTCTCCACTCCCTGTTTGTAAGTGTGCAGATGAAAATTATTTTTTATGTGAACTTACTGGTAAATTCAGAAGTTTATGAATTTAATTAGTCATGAAGGAATTAGATGGAATACCAACTAGCTCTTAAAGTCACCTTTCCATAGTGTATTTATGTAGTTATGTGCACTTGACTTTACTATGGTTGACACTATTAAGATGAAATGAAAATTTGTAGGTGGATGAAGTGAAAATTGGTAGGTATCTCCGAGTCCACTTGAATTTCCATAGTCGTCACTCGTCAGTATGTAGAGAAAGTAAAGCCCAAAATTAATTTACTCTTAACTTGCGCCGACCTAAGAACAGGTACTACGAAATTGCATGAATTATTTTTTGGAAATTTGCTATACAGTTATATGTTCATTTTAATGTGCTAAGAGAAACTAATGTGAATACAATTACTCAATTACCCTAAAAGTCCCAGTTTTCTTCCTTGGAGTCTCTTGCTAATGCAAGTTCCTTTCTTTATCTTTTTCATGTATTTTAATCACTTTAGTCTTTTTATGCTAAATTATTGAATACTTAATGAAATTGGAACTTTTGGGATGATGGGCACTTGATGTTTTCCCCACTAGTGTAAGATAGACTTACATACATTAGATTTATCAATGCATGGGGTTTTTGTGTACTAATGCTTCCTTTTATCATGTCTTCTTGAGTTCTTCTTTTTCTTCTTTTGCTCTCAGATTACTTGAAATATTGGACTTACTTTGTCTTCCTAGAATGTCTTTTAAATACCTTGATCAAAAGAATAAAGTAGCTCTTGAAGAAAATCCAACAGCAGATTTAGGCTGCGGATCTTGCTCCTAGTTCGATCAAGGGTCTAGTGCAATTTATTTTTTGAATTTGAAGTTTACCGTGTCTTCTCTACTCCTTTATGTAATCACAAAAGGTGTATATTTTTTCATTATAGCTCATTTTAGAATATCTTGCTAGTGTAAGTCTCTTTTAGTGACAAAATCGACCTTGATGTTTTCTTTTCATGGAAATCAGATTTCTTAAGGTATGGTTGCCACAAGATTTAGGAACCTAATGAGATATTTGCTTTGAATTGTGTTTGGAACAGCAATAGTGGGGTCCTTAACTTCAAAAATCTGGGCATGGGAGAGAGAAAGTGGGGTCCTTAACTTCAAAAATCTGGGCATGGGAGAGAGAAAGAGGAGCGAGTTCTTTTATGATGGGGTAAGAAATTAGCTTCATCTATATAAACTTTGATTTTGTATTCAAGACTATCTTTCGTCCATTCTAGTCATCAAGATATATTTTAACCTTTTGAAATCGTTAATGAAGCTTTTTTGCGTAAATGTTCTATGTATCTTCCTCTAGTGATACTATTTTCCTCATCAGTAAATAACACATGAAACATACTCCCTCAGCCCCGATTTGAGGATTCATTTGAGGATTCCACATCGAAGCAGTAACGTAGTGAGTGGGAAAGGCATACGGGTTCCCGATTGAAGAACTAGAAAATTAGTATTAGGGTCAAAGGATCTATGCTGACACTGAGTAGTGGGTGTGTGCTTCACCACCTGATCTGCAACATTTTTTATATTACCGATATGAAAAGGAATGCAGGTAGAGTGTACATTTACCTGATAACAATTGTGTGAACCACTGTTTTTATAGTCACTTACAGACATGCACACACACACATGATGGCATGAAAGCTCATTTCTTGAGTTTCTATCACTTTGTTGAATGTATGGAATTATTTTGAAATAACACTTGACAAGTTCAGATACATGAGTTTGTCTTTCTCGCGCTGCTCGTAGTTTACCCTTGGCTAATACTGCACCTCTACAATGTTTATATATTGGAGAAAGGATGACTTATAAGTCTACACTGGTGGATACATCGACCATTCTTTTCTGTTTCTATGTGGTCTACATGAGCAACTTTTATTTCTTAATAATTTTAGAAGTATTGTCTAACTTTAAAGAAAAAATTAAAAAACTGGAAGCATAGTTTTCTTATAACGATAAAGTTTCACGAGCTTTATGTAGTGGATAGATTTCTTTGGGTTGTCGGTTGATGCAAATTGAACGTTCGATTCTTGGCAAGGCAATTTAGATGGGACGGATAGTCATGTGTAGGCTTGAGGTAAGTTAAGAATGAGTCGTATCTCGCTCATAAAGAAACCTACAAACACTAATGCCTTTTTTAATTTGGGTATTCTCCTCCTTATTGTGTGCTTGTAAAAGTTTGTGTTCTATTGATTATTGGGTGCTTGTAAAAGTTTGTGTGCTTGTAAACGTTCTGATTCTTGGCAAGGCATTTTAGATGCCTCTTCTTCCATGAAATTTTCTAATTTGGGTATACTCCTCCTTATTGTAGTTTGGAGATCTTGATCTGAGAATCGTTAACGCATCCACTTCACTCGGGGTACGCGGTTGCGACTTGGAGAGGTAACTGTTAGAGTTATTCCGAGTCCATTATATGATTTACGTAATATTCGGGTGAGAATTAGTCATTACGGATCGATTTAGTTCATCGAAATTTTGATCTTTGATCCCTATGGATGCGTATCTTTACATTATATATGTGTGATTAGCTTAGCTCATTTGCTATCTTGAGTCCGATGTAATCTTGCTATGATAAAGATGATGAGGCTTACTGTCTTTTATCATTATTATTATTATTTATAATAATATTAGGAAAATCGGCTTAAAATGTAGCAAGTATCAATGGTGTGTGAAATATACTAGCTTTTCAAGTTTATAGTGTTTGATTTGTGAAGTAGTTTTTAAATTATATATGTTATAGAAGGCACTCATTTAGCTTTCGACTACCTTCGTAGCTTTAAGCTATCTTTTTTCGACTCCTAATTTTAGCTAGTTCACAGTAACCTAGTGAAAGTAGCTTACCGATTGAGTTACTTGTTCATCTAAATTTTTGCTTCCCACCAATTTTATAGTTATTTTAAGCTTTGAACTAGTTTTGCGGAACCATTGTAACTTTCGGCTACCACTTTCTCGGCATTAAATGGCCTTTTAAGCTAACTTTTAATTTATATGCAAGAGAAGTAAAGGAAAACACAGTGAATATATACTTATATCACGGGAGTTAAGATGAATCGTCTCATACGGTTTAAAAGTTTGTCCTTTTGTTTGATAGCGAGAATGCATGTCCCAAGTTTTACGAGGAATTGATGGATCCTTGTGCGGGTAACCGGGGTATACAAGGGAAAGGAACATCTTTGAAATAGAGTTCATGTTTAGTTGCTAATACGAGTTCTGTGTTTTTATACTCCAACATTTTAAACTTGCTCCATGTTCCATTTTATTTCAATTTTTGTTGTTCTATTCTTCTGCTTCTTCATAATAATTTATGTTATTAGTGCATATTATCACGAAGTGTTGTTGCTGTTTAATTACATTTTATGAACTAGATTACAGTTTGCTCATTTTTACTGGTGCAATTGAATATATGTTATTAAGTTCTTATTTTGCAATTGTGAATACCATTATCATTTGTTCATTGTCATTAAGTGTTGGCATAAACACTTAAAACAAGTATGATATTGTTCCTGCTGCTGGTCTGCTAACATGTGTGAGTGATACCCGTGTAATAAATGCGCTTCCCGCTGCTGCTGGTGCCCGCAGCGGTAGCTGGATTTTTTTTTTGTTTTAAGAAAAGATACAAATGCTCCGGTTGAAAAGAAGAACTGGAGCATTTATTAGATCAAATGCTTCGGTTTTCCCTTATAAACCGGAGCATTTAAGCTTTTAGCTAGTAAAAAAAGCTCAAATGCTCCGGTTTTACTGACAACCGGAGCATTTAAAAAATAAATGCTTCGGTTCAAAACCGGAGCATTTGTAAAATTCTCAAATGCTCGTATGACGTCTGCTACGGGTCAAATACGGAGCATTTGTGGGCTTTTTAACCGGAGCATTTCAGTTTTTTTGTACTAGTGGTTGATGTATGTTCTACCAAACAAAAGAGTTTTATATATTGAGGAATATAGTGAGTTTATAAATACATTATAAATCAATATTTTCAACATACAATGTTACCCATTAATAATATTCTCGCTATTAATCACTAATTAAAAGAGTTAAACGCACTAATCGAGAAAGTTGATATGCTCAACGATTTTTGAGTTTGTTTATGAGTTGGACAGAATCACAGAACAGTGATCATATTTTTTTTACTTTGTAATTGAATAAGTAATGGATCATGGATAAAATAATTTTCAATGCATCTTTTTTGTTTATGAAAATTTCCTTTTTTCTACATCTATTATTCAAATGCGAAATATGATTTGCATTAATTGGACAATAACTTTGATTTGGAAAGTTATTTATATATATTTTTTATTTGAGGGTAAGGATGTAATTCAATTGAGGGACACCATAGCTCCCCCCTTCACTTATATAATAAAGATATATATATATATAGAAGAATAATCGAAAGCTACTACTTGAAGATCGAAATTATTTTTACATATCTATTACAGATTTTACTTTTTTTTTTTCCTTCGGATGGCACACAGTATTAAGTTTTGTACGCTATTTGATAAGATGAATATGGTGCTATTTGTCTTTTTTTTAGTCGGTTGCGAATTTATAATGTTTGAAGGAAGTTTACTTAAGAGATATTTTTTCAAAACATTCGTGATCATGTTAATATTGCAGAAATTGGTCAAGATTATTCTATTACTTCTAATCGAAAATATGCAATTAATTGTTTCCTAAAATCGTGGACTACAGAATCACGCACAAGAGATTGATTTAAATCGTGTGTTTGATCCGAATTTGGCAATTCAATAACATGACATAATTGCATCCATAAATCATGCCTAAATTGGTTTAAGTAAGTAATCAAATTAATTCGGTGAATCATATTGGCCTACTTTACAACTACAACATTGTTGCACCAACGCCAATCACAAGAGTTCAATTTCACGTCCGGGCCGGCAATGAGGAGTTGCGGTAGTAGTGATCTTTACTGATTGTCGACTTCTCATAATATCTTTTGTTATTTTTTTTATCTCTTTTGTATATTTCCTTCTTCTTATCTAGTTGTATAATATCTTGCTTTTAGCTGCACATTATCTTCTTTATATAGGTAGTTATTGCAACGGAGTAACTTTGTACATTTTTTAAAAGATATTTAGATATTAAACGTAAACATTATTTATTTTTGATATATAGGATTTGATTGTATAATTTTTTTTCTTATTGTATGCATTATTAAAAATATAAAAAATACAGATTGTTTAGAATGATATTATTCCAATCTCATAAGTTGCTATTTGTGTACATGTTATTGGCAATTATAAACGACAATCAAGGGAAATATAATCAACCTATGTTATTTCAAAGACTGTTTTTTATCTAAATTTGACAAAAATAATATCAATCGATTAGTTGCTAATTATGTAACTGAAAAGGCAATGTTTCCGTGAACCAATATTTTGGTTTATCATTTTAAATACAAGTTGAAAAAAAAATTGTTCCATAAAGTCATATACACGGGGTTATTAATGTAAATATATCATATGAATTCCTTTAAATATGAGTTATTGCATCCTGAACTCCCTTCTATTGTCTTCCTTCATTCCATAAAGTTTTTTCTACTTTTTATTTAAGGGTGTTCCATAATTTTTTTTATTTCTACTTTATTCCGTATTTTGTAAGTTTGTAATAATTTAATATTTACATATGACCCGCAAGTTGTCCATATATGACACTCTCTCTCTTAAATTAATAATTTAATATGTGCATAGCACTCTCTCATCTCCTCCTCAAAAAGTAATCATTCAACCCCAATAATCAAAATATTTTTTAGTATTCCTTGGTTTGTGTAGGAATAGTAAATAGGAAAAATATTATGTAACAAAGGGAGTATGTATTAGTACTCCAAAAATCAAGAAAAATATTTTTGACAATTACAGAAAATATTTTATAAAAGCATAAAGCATTATGTATTTCTTCTCTTTTTTATTTTTCTTGATAAAAAAAAATTTTTTAATCAAAACAAATTCTTGATAAATAAAGAAATTTTAATCAAAACCGATCCACCAACTTGTGAACCAGACACGACCTGACCTACTTACCAGCTCCATGAATGATTGAGAATGAGAAAAGATCTTACTTTGCTCCAAAATATTGATAAATTTAGTAGAATAAATGCATATATTAATTCGTAAATTAAAATAATAATAACAATCACCTTTTAATGAAAGCTATTTAAAAACTCGTGTTTTTACACTCTCCCACCTTCAAAAGAAATTTCATCATCAAAATTTGAAAACGAAGAGGTCGGGTTTCATAGTAACAAATCAATTATGTAAATGTAGTAGAGGGATACTACCTGCTGTTTCAAATTAATCTACGTACACACTTCACTTTGGGGAAAAACCAATGAGAAAGTGCAAAAGTATTGGAGATAAACTAAAAAGGTGGAGAGAGAAACGAAAAGTGAGAGAGATAAACTAAAAAGTGGGTTAAAATATTAAAAAGTGGATGACATGGGTGGAAAAAGAGGAGAAAGTAGATGTGACATGTTACCAAAAATAGAAAAAGTAGCGTGTGTAGATTAAAAAGAAACAAAACAAAAAGGATAGTGTGTAGATTAATTTGAAACGGAGGTAGTAGAAAAGAGGGGGATTGAGTAAATTGAGAAATTATGTTCATTTTCTTTGATTATTTGTTTTTGTTATTAGATAAAAATATAGAGATCAACTTTTCACATTTTACACAATTCATCTAAAACTATATATATTTTTTAACACAACTTGAGCGAATTATATTATATTATTTTGTAAGATATGAGAGAAGTAGGGTGTTTCATGAAAATGACTATTTCATAAACAAAATATTATTTTTGGATCAAAATCATGCCTTATTACAAGTTTAATTATTAGATTTAAGGCACTATTATCTCAAGAAATATATTTTATTCTAAAATTGATTTGATTTAGATAATTTTACGAGTAGCAACATCATTATTAGAATATCTTCCTTCATTCCTATTTGTTCTTCCTATTTGACAAATAGGAGTTGAGTGAATAGCTATGAAGGGCGAGTTGTTAGGAAGATTTATGTGAGAAAGTGAACAAGAATAGGTATACCCATATCATCGACGGGGACGGTGTAAAGATAGAGGTTGATATGTCAAGAGGCAGCTCTCCAGTCTTATCATTACTAATATTATCATTACTTTGTATTTCATTACCAAGTGTTTGTGAAAGTACATGAGCGAGAGATAGAGGCCGAGAAAGGGTTTTTGGATAGGATGAGTGAAGAATTTGGATGAAGATGGAGTGATGAGAAATTAAGGACTTTGCAAACCTATTAATTAAATCATCAAAGTGATCGTTGTAGCCTTGTAGGCCTCACCTGTTGCAAATGTCAATTCCAAATATGGATAAAGCACCCAATTGCTACATGTTATCATTCAAAATTTTAAAGGTTCAAAGTGAAGTAACCATGTGAATAAAGCACCCAATTAATCGAACTATTCTATTAAGCATAATCTTATAATAATATAACTCTGTAGAGTTGATATTCTCAAATTATTTTTATTGTATTAATGGAAAAAGAATGAAGGAACAATATTGTGAACCTTTATCTCTCAATTTTTATTGAAATAATTTAAGAAAATTTACCAAAAAGAATCTTTTAAAAGTTCAATTTTGCGGAAAAAAACCTTTTAAAGCATTCTTTGCAAAAAGAAAACCATAAACTTTTTTTTTAACTCTGTATAGTTGATATTCTCAAATTATTTTTATTGTATTAATGGAAAAAGAATGAAGGAACAATATTATGAACCTTTTATCTCTCAATTTTTGTTGAAATAATTTAAGGAAAATTTGCTAAAAAGAATCTTTTAAAAGTTCAATTTTGCGAAAAAAAAACCTTTTAAAGCATTCTTTGCAAAAAGAAAACCATAAACTTTTTTTTTTTTACAAGATGAAACCTATTACCATTTTCGGGTGTGGTTTTTGAGATACATATGGGTGGTCTTTGCAGTTAATGGAAATAGGGGTTAAACGAAGATAGAAGGGTCAACACCGGAATTGAGATGGTCAACACCAAAAATAGGCTTCATCTTGCAAAAAAAATTAAGTTTATGATTTTTTTTTGCAAAGAATGCTTTAAAAGGTTTTTTTTCAAAATTGAACATTTAGAAGGTTTTTTTGGCAAACTGTTCTATTACATGAACGAATTTTAATCAAAAAAATTATATCTTGACATCGTATTAAATTGAAATCAGCGATGAAATAAACATATATCTATTGCCATATATTGACTACATAAATATCCATACAAAAAGGATATATCAGATATTAGTAATTATCTTCCTAATAACATATAAAAAAATTGGTCATCGTAATTTAACTTTCTTGCAAGATCTAATTTGAAGTGATTCACATCAACAATTATGTTAAGTATATTATTGTATGACAATTTCGAGACACTTAAATAGCATAGACATTAATTAGAAGATATGATAGGTGTATGTATGGTTATTAAAAGATTAATTTTATATTAATTTTGAAGCACACATATATCAAATTCTGAAAATAAATGCAAAAAAATAAGAAAGTAGATAGTGGATGCAAATTAAAGAGATCATAACAACATTAGAGAATGGGTTAAGTCATTCTTTTTTTTTCAAGAAGTAAATAATCATTCAACCATTGATTTTCTATAGATGACCACTTATGCTTCATGAAACCTGTACATGAGTGTTTTTTATGGATAAATAGCAAATTAAAGTTTACTTTTTGAGAACTTATATGTAACTTTTTTATTTTTTTAACTTTAGGGAAAATTAAATAGAATTTTGAATTTATAAAACAAAAAAATTCCCCTACAACTTGCACAGTCTAAATAGTTTATGATATTTATATAGTGATAACCTATACTTTGACCATTCTAGAAAAACCCAAGAGTAGAAAATTATATTTTATTCTTTTCGATAAGAGAAAGTGAAATTGATATCGATACAAAAACAACACTAATAGTCCTTTCTGAAAAAAAGTATCTTTTAGAAATGATAGTAATTGTATAATATTGAGTGGTCCTCATACACTTCAATTGTCTGTAAATAAAATGGTGGTATATTATAATCTGAAAAAGAATTGCTAAATAAAGTTCTAGGTTATTTGAATCTGTGTTTGAAAAACTATGAGGAAGAAGAATGAAGAAGAAATGAGAAGAGAAGAGCCAAATAATTCACTCTATAACTCATCATCGTTAGAGGTCAGTCGTGTTATTTAATTTAGTGCATTGAAGAGTAGCTTCTTTAGTAGTAGCGACTTAATTAAACATTGTTTAGGGAAACAACTTATGTAGTTAAACATTGTTCAGGCACATGATTTATGTAGTTATATAGTTAAAAATGTTATAATCTAAATAGTGGCTATTTTTCCTCATGAAAAGATGCTTAAGAAATCACCCATGACTGATAGATGTTTAGAGTGGAAGTTAGCGTGTATACAACATACTAATTCTATTAATACCCCGATCTTTAGTGATGTTTTCTTAACTTAACCTCCCAACAATCATTGTGTCACTCCAAACACTTTATTAAATAAAACTCCCAACAATAGATATAATAGGAAGTATATATAGTTAGTAGACAATATATAACCGCTCGACAAAGTTGATATGTGTTGCTCTAAGAAAACGAATTGAATTAGTGAATTTATTTAAAGGAAGTAAATATGGAGCAGCTTAAAAATTTATTTGAATTACAACAAATTCTGCTTTTATGTATATATTATTTATATGTACACTACTTTTTTTGTTTTCAATTGAATTAGTGAATATATTTAAAGGAAGTAAATATGGAGCTGCTAAAAAATTATATGAATTACAACAAATTATGCTTTCATATGTATATATTATTTATATGTACACTACTTTTTTGTTTTCAATTATACATGGATGATAATAATAATTAAAGTTTCATGAATATAGTTACTTACTTAGCAAAATAAAATATAATGATTATTTTTAAATAATCGATAAAAGTTGTGTCGTACAAGGCCCTATTTTGTCCACCTCAATTTTAGTCCATATAGATTGGTGATTTCAGATAAGGTCCAATAATACTACCATCATATTCATGACAACACGAGTATATTACACTTATAAATAATTTTATCATGTAAAAAATCAAATCAGAAATATTTTATTTTTGAAAAAAGATAGAATGAGAGTCAGATTCTTGATTTGCCGTAACAGACATTATGCTCTTAATTTATGAGAACAAGAAGATTTATTGTATGCGAAATTTTATTAGTCAAAATATAACACAAAAGGACAAAAATCTATACATTTTCTTTTTTGTGCTAAACCTATGAGATTTGTATGGTAGTGTGGATGGATAAAATATTGACATGCATATTCAATTATTGATTCAAATCAAAACTTAAAAGGTTATTTAGATGTTAATGATAGAAATCAGATTAGAAGAGTTACAAATCAAAAGGAGGCACAACGAAAAGGTGATCATAGTGGAACTACTAGATTATCAAAGAACAAATTAATTACCACACATCAAGGACAAAATTATAGACAAGGAGTTATGCACATCATTGATTCAAACTTGCTGATACAATTTAAGCAAATTTGTCACGATGGTTTTTTTTTTAAAAAAAATCGGATGTAAATAGTTATTCATAGAATGTGAATTTACATGAAAATTTTGCAATAGAAAAATATACACAAAAATCAAGTGACGACATAAGAGAGAGAATCAATGTATCCAAAACAAAGGAAATTAATTGATTAGTTTTTTAATATTCATAGATTGTGAATTTACTTGAAAAAAATTCAATAGAAAAATATAGAAAAAAAAATCAAGTGACGACATAAAAGAGAGAATCAATCTTGCTAAAACAGAGGAAATTTTTATAGATTGGTTTCCGAATATCAAATATGTCTTACTACTTAAACAAACAATATAATGTTAGTCTATCAAGATTATTTCATCACTGCGTACGCAGCTACTTCCCCTAGTAAAACAAAACTTGTACTCATACAAAAATACTTATATTCAACACTTGTACTTAAATACTTATACTCAAATACTTATACATAAATACTCGTACTAAAATGCTTATACTTAAATACTTACACTGAAATACTTATACTTACATCATAAGGCTCAAATGCTTTTACTCAACTTCCAACTTTAACTCATAGCTTTTAAATATGTTTTGTCATTTCAAGTTCCATTACACAATTCCAAAATAACTAGCAGTTTCAAAATCCAGAATTTCGAAATACTTTAATCTCTTTAAAATTCATATAAGAGTAAGCACGTTGTCGTTCGGAGCATATATATTTAAGTTTCTCCTACTAGATCTTCCAAATATAATTTCTAACAACCTTACCATAGGTTCTAAAGTTCCACTATATAGATTCTCAATCATGATTGGATTCATACCCAATAGACCAACTTTGCATTGTCAAAATAGTGTTCACATTTTGAACTTTATTCCATTAGTATTTCATACTATTATACCCATACTATCTTTGAGTTAAGTATCCATAATTCTCATAACTCAAAACATCTTACTCGAATTATGTGTCATGATTCCTTATTCGACGACTTAAATAGTCATTTGTAATTAATAATCTCAAATATTCAACTCAATGTCCTTATTAATCTTAAATTTATAACCCATAACAATGCTTCCAAAATACTTGAACTCAATGCTCACACTAGTCTTACTTCATATTCATTTCATAAAACGAAAACCATATAACCAATTCCAAAGCACTCTATTACACGAGATTTATATTTCCCCAAACGTTCATTGTATAATCTTACTCTTGCCATCAGATGATGACAACTTAATTCTTTTACCTATCACAGTTCACATATGACTTCTCATAACTTTAATGTTATAAATTACATTGGTATGATGTGATACTCCTTTGAACCATTTCTCGACTCTTGACATCTATACTACTAATATGAGACTTACATATTTAGTCTTAAATCCCAATATTGAATAACTCTCGTCTCTACTTTGCTTGTTTCATATTCTCACATTTGGGATCCATAGAAATTCACATAACCCCATTAAATGATATTTGAGCTCCAACCTTGCGATAATCACAACTTAAACTTCC
The DNA here is from genome assembly GCA_947648045.1 of Beta corolliflora. Lineage (NCBI taxonomy): Eukaryota > Viridiplantae > Streptophyta > Magnoliopsida > Caryophyllales > Amaranthaceae > Beta > Beta corolliflora. Next base: position 242,787 of record CANSZD010000338.1, on the reverse strand, counting down.
ATAAACAATAATTGTAGGCATGTGTGAATTACTCAGATTAACTATTATATTTCTCAGCAACTCCAATATAGATTCCCAATTTATACAACCCAATTCCTCCAAAGGATTCCTCAAAGGCATCTTTTAAAAAAAAAAACCTTTTTAAACTTTTAATCTGAACCTTTCTGCATTTCACAAAACGGAATCATGATACTCAAATCCTATCTTTAACTCCATAGGTGTTGAAATAGAAGAACAGTATATATATTTCTAATATCATCCGCCAATGCAAGCGTATGAAGTTTTTTAATTTAGAAAACCATATTTATAGTTACATTGAAAAATATGTCAAAAACTCATACTTCAATACTCATAGCTCAACTTAGTAAACACTTAGGATATATATATTTTTTTTAACATTTGGTGTTGAAACCCACATTTACAAATTCAAGTAAACTCATGAAAGTGTAACTATTCATAGACTTAACATTAGTATCGCGTACTAACTCAAGTCAAGGAAAAATAACTTATTTATACAAGTCGTAATCAAAACACAATTTTGAGTTGGAAGGTGGAAGGACAATGTGTGACCTTTTTCAATGATACGACACCGGGAATCCACACCCTTAATTTGCCTTTCTTGCTTGGTCTCCTTAGCACAATCTTAAAGATTTACCTCAACAATACAAATAATAGAGAATTAGCACCCATTCCTACTATCTCTCAAATGCACGACTAGACCCAACTTTCTTGACATAAATTCCTCCATTACTTGAACTTAATTCCTTGAACTAGAACGAATTAGCTAACATATAACTTATTGACAAAATTATCACCTTACACTCATTCAATTTACATAATAGCCATCCTCCATTTATGGATAACTGGTATCTCTTACCCCATTCCTCTTAACAGCATTGCTACAACTCGCAAGCCCAATTCCTTGTGTCAAAATTCAATAAGTCCCAGAACATAAAGCACAATGGAATATATATCTCAGCTACTTGTCTATAGGATCAGGTTCAATTAAATTAAAATGCACAAACTAATTCCTTTTTGACAACTTGCGTAGCAATATAGCTGAAAATCATAAATTTTATCAACATATTTTATCTACATAATCTGAATTCTATTTTTTTTTCATAAATCAAAGAAAAAAGAAAAGATTTTGCTAATACCTTACAAGACTTGACAAAAGAAGAGAGTGAAATTGATGATAGGAAGAAGGATGCAGCAACACAACAAACCACAACTCCAACACGCTGCAACAACGCAAACAACAGGGCAGCAACAACTATAAACTTCCAGAGAGCATAACTCATAGCTCCGAACTCCGATTGAAGAAATTTTTGAGCCTGAATTCAATAACTCGAAGAGATCTACAACTTTTATTCAACAACTATAGGCAGAAATACACTGCATGAGTGAGATTTTGAAGAAACAGAGCTCGGGCAACACTTTATGACGAAATCGAAGGAGAGAGAAAATAAGTGTTGGGGTTTCAACTTCATCAAGAGATTTCTTTTGGGTTATTTCCTAAGAAAGATCGAGAAGTTTAGCTGATTATATTGCATAGAGCTTGGAGGATCTCGGTTTGAGAATTTAACAACGATTAGCTTTGGTGGCAACTCCTTCAACTGACACGAAGAAGAGGGAGAAAAATAAGAAGCTTTTGACCCAATTTGGTTCCTTCATATTTTACTTTATTACTTTAAGAAAAACAACTAAGGGTAAATTAGTAAATCTACAATCATGCTCCAAAATAAGATTTTTAAGTTAAACAAAATAACCTCAACTTCTCAAAGCAAATTTTAACATACATAATTATACTTCTAAAATATAATTAGTCTAACTTAAAGCTGTTTTAAAACTAGGACTATTACATTTCTATAACATATATACCTGAAGTGGAAGCACCCGACTTCTTTTCCTCCAAGTATTTGGGGCAGTTTCTCTTCCAATGACCTATCTTTTCACAGTGGAAGCATTTGCTTTCCGCGGCTGCTTTTGGCTTAGCGGTTGGCTTAGGTTTTTCAGAAGCTACGACAACTTGCTTGCATTTGTCCTTCTTGCCTGCCCATTTCTTTTTGAAACCCTTTCCCTTTTGAACCATCAAAACTTCTTTCTTTGGTTCTTAGGGAATGTTCCTCTCAGCATTGACTAGCAACCCATGCAACTCTTGCAAAGTCTTTTCAGACTCATTTATGTTGAAAGTTATCCTGAACTGATTGAAGTTGTCAGGCAATGAATGGAGAATGATATTAGTAGCCAACTCTTTCCTATAAGGGAAACCAAGTCGTTCCATGCTCTCAAAAAGACCCATCATTTTTGAAAACATGTGGGCCAACAGCTTGACCCGGCTTCATGTGACATTCCAAAATCTCCTTATTGGTCTCATACCTCTCAATCCGGGCCTGTTTCTGGAACATGGCCCTGAGCTCTTGCATGATGTTGTAAGCATCCTTGGTTTCGAACCTCTTTTGGAGATCCGGCTCCATGGCTGCCACCATCAGACAAGTGATTGGTATAAGCATCCTATCATTAGCCTATTTAGCACGACGTTTGTCTGCTTCAGTTGATTCATCAGTTATTACTGGAAGTGGGGTTTCTAAGACATCCTCTCTACCCTCCGACCTCAGAACGAGTCTTAGGGTTCTTTCCCAATTAATGAAATTTTCTCCATTTAGCATATCCTTCTCAAGGAAAGGACGGATGTTTAAAACAGAGTTGTTGTTGTTGTTATTAGTCATAGTATCTACAGACAGAAAAACAAAAGGCAAAGTTCAATTTTATGTTTATAAAAGAACCTAAAAAACATAAAAAGGTTTCTAGGTTGGTTACTCGATTCAATTTTAATGTCTCCATTTGAATAAGTGAATACAAGATCCTATCAACATGCAACGCTAAGCAGACGGAGGCCTTATCTTATAGTTACATTCTCAAGGTAAGTAAACTCTTTTACTAATTATAACATTTTATAATTCTTGTTTAGATAGGAAAACATCACATGCTTAACTATCTCTTGCTTCAAAATCCAAAACGCTTTTGATGATTTTGTTGAGGATAACCAAACTAAGTAGCAAAATTTGCAATTTCACCTTATCTCCCAAAATTAATAATAATACCTTACGGAGGCATGACCTATTACTATTAATTAAGGGTTAATAAGTACTTTATGTTTGGAAAAGCTAACCTCAATATTTGCGGGACCTAAGTTTATTATGTTGTTATGAATTAGTTAACTCTAGCGCATTGATAACCACATACAATAAATTTATAAGCATTTTAAAACAATAATAAAATGCAAAGAATTAAATATGAGCTAGTATGGCCCCTAATCCTAAGAAGTAAGCTTCTTGATTGGGCACCTCCTTGGACTCTTCATAGATCTCCATCCATGTTAGTCATGGGCCTTCTCTTCTTGGGCTCATCTTTGGATTACATAAGTATCAAAATAATTTAAATAATCTCTAAATTAAAAAAATTACAATAATACTTAACGATACGCATATCGTATTTAAATTACAAAAATACATCACGATTCGCAGATCGTATTTTCCATCTTAAATTTTGGGCCATACTAGTCATTCATAGCAATTATATCAAATATATAAAATTGCCAAATAATAATATCACATATTATACTTGCCAATAATCAAAATATCAAATAATTCTTAATTAAAGCAAGAGGATAAAACATTTAAGCGAGTAAATCTAACTACCTAAAAGATTTCATCCTAGTAAAACTAGCCAACTAATTTTAATTAGATTAAAGAATCAAATTATGGAATTATTTTATGACCTAGTCAAAAATAATAAACTGGAATTGCTTAATATTCTCAAAAATCAGATTTTCAATATTTCAAAAAAAATATATTCTGAAACATTTTTTTTTTGTTGAAAAACCGTGGATGACTTCTGACGGTGGTTCTGCCACTCAGTCGTGGCTGCTCCTCTATTCATGTTTTTTTTTGTTTGAATGAAATTAAAATTACAACCTTTTGCAAAATTAATTTAGTGATCTTAATTAAATTCAACATAAACTCTTTTATGCCTAATTCAGAAAATTAATTTAAAATCTCCATTTTAATTAATTTTAGGGCCATTCACTTAAATTAATCTCTAATTCATACAAAACTCTTTTCATATGAATTAATTTGTCATACATAAACAATTTTAAATATGAAAAATCAGATTATTTATATGAATATAATTTTAGAAAAAATTCGAAAATTAGAGATCTATTATTCAAATTTTGATTTTCGAAAAAATTAGGGTTCGAAAATTCCAAATTTTCGGCTATTATAAATTGAAATATTAAGCAATTAAATCTCTATTTAATCAATTCTAATTAAATCATTAAATCCATAATTCAATTCCTCCCCTTAATTAAATAAAAATTAGCCTTAAAACACATCAAAATAAATCATATTATAATGACCAAAAAACTATATGCAAGGGGCTAAATTGATACCACAGTAGGATTATAGGTACTATAAGCGAAATTTCATGAATCTAATTCATAAGCACCTAAAACAGGATCTCATGCAAATACAATTAAGGATCACATAATAGTTTAGAAATAACCTTTGATGCGTGAATTCCACAAAGAATCGCCTAGAACTTGGAGAAAGAACCTCAGATGTGATTCCTCTACTTGGTCTACCAATCCAGATCAACACCCACCAATGCTAGTTGGAAGGAAGAAAACGTTCTTCTTTTCTTGGAGTAAATAACGTGACTTTTGAGAGAGAAAGATGAGAGAGAAAATATTGTGAGATATTGTTTCTTTTATTTTCTGATTACTTGACTAATTATAGGAATAATTAGGTTAAGCAATCCCACTCTTTTCTCCCTCTTGGCCGGCCACCCTAGGGACCTTTATGGGCTCTAGGTTTTCTTTTGTTGATCCAGAAATTAATGTGTGACCTTGTAGGATCCATTTAAGTGGGTTTTGGGTTTATTATTTACTAACCCAAAGGTCTTTATCATTCTCTAGCAAGACGTAAAGACGACCCAATTAAATGAATTATTATCTCCATAATATGATCCATATTATATTTAGTAATTGCAATAGAGTCGATGACATAATTCCTTCATTTCTGAGGGTCAACTAAATTACCAATCTTTATGTATTTTTATTATTTTCTTGAAGTTACTAACACTCTATTCATGATGTAGATTATTAACGTATTCCTGCGACTGTAAGTATTGTATATTATACTAACTCCCTCCAATATTTATTTTCTTAGTTTTATTTCTTTTTCATGAACATATTATTTTTTATGCCTGATTGCAATATTTATCACCTTGTATATTATTGTTAATCAAGACCTAAATAATTATTCTAACTAAATCAGATAATATGGACAACCTGCTAGGAACCCAGTAATCTGATTATTAAATAATTTGTCACTAAAAAATAGTCTTTTATGTGTTTTCTGAATTTTTAGGGTGCTTAAAACGTTCTGTGGTTATTCTTTTGCATGAAACTATGATATGAATCGATATTTAGTAAAGGCCAGCAATGGGCGAACTTGGTTCACTATGACCATATTCGTACCCTCACCCTCGGACTCAGTTTTTGGGTCAATGATCATCTATGGAGTCAGGATGGAGAAATCTACATTGGATAAGTCCCAAAGATGTCCCTACAGTTTTCAATATCCAATTAGGTTTATAAGTTTTCCTTAAAATACTTGTTGGCGACTTCAAAACAAATTTCAATAAAAGCTTAACAATGGGGTGGTCAAATACGCGCTCACACCGCGGTAGGCGAAAATAAAATCACGCCTACAATATGGCGACTCCACTAGGAAGGATTTTTAAAAAAATAATTTTTTTTAAATGAGTAGGTGAAACTTGAAAAATACGATTCATTCTCCTTTTATGCCTTTGAATAATATATTGTTTTGCATATGCATGGCTATTGTTCAGCCACCATAAGGACAATCTACCTTCCCTCATTAGCACATGTTCTATGTGTGAGGTCACCCCTGGGGGGTTTGTGCTTAGTCCTTCCAAAAAGCTTCATGAGCGATAGTGTTGGATCTTAGTCATAAGCAAACCTACCCAACCATGGTATTGTTCTCTTGTTCCTGACTTGAGATTTGGAGTGCGTCTTACACGTGGCCACCTCTTTAAGCAGGGGTACGAAACGTGGGATCAATCTCTTTGTCATGGACCCTTTCAGCCTTAACCTAAACCTGACCATAGTCGAACGTAGAACTTGACTTTAGGTTAGAACTTTGCATATTATCCTATTTGTGCATCATTATGTGTGCGTGCTTTTAGTGCTTAGTATTACGCAATGTTTCGAGTTCAAAACTATCGAACGAATTTTACCCGATCAAAAATGGATGAAAACGAACTTCTCCTCGTCTGTGCGTCGCGCTTTCGTCTGCGCCCCGCGCAGCAGTAGCTCTGCGTCCCACGCAGCCCGCCGCGCCCAACGCATCTTTCCACGCCCAACGCACCTCTTTTATGCATTGTGTCTGCGTCTAGCGCCTAACTTCTGCGTGTAGCGCCTAACTTCTGCGTGTAGCGCTTATGATTTGTCCACTTCAGGTTTGAAAATCCATCTTCAAATTTTTCAAAATATATCCCCTATCTATTTCGAAAATTCTATCTCCACCTCTTACCAAACTTTATCTCCTATCATTTTTTCGAAAAAAGTATCTCATATTCTTTTTTTTTTAAAATCCATCTCCATTTTTAAAAATTGTATAACCTATATTTTTTCGAAAATTATTCTCCTATCTTTTTCAAAATTTCATCTCATCTTCAGTCTCCTATCTACTTCAAAAATTCTATCTCCACGTTTTTTTCAAAAAAAAAAATCTCCATCTTTTTTCCTATCACATATCATTTTTTAAAAAATTCATCCTTTTTCTTTATCCCATCTTTTCCTGTATATTATCCATCCTTTATGTGCACATCATATATGATTCCTTTTAGTGTCCATCTTGTTGTAAAAGTTTCATCCGCTTAGAAATTCTAACTGCACTAGAAGTCCGTCTGACCCAAATGTCTAGGTTGATCCAGTTTCACTCCATTTGGAGTTCTTCACCTCATCTAACTCCATTCGTGTTAGGAGTCTTAATTTGCTTGAGTTCCATCCATCTTAGAAGTCAATGATCCATAGAAAATCCATGCATAATAGACTTCTAAATTCGTTAGAAGTCCATTCATCTTAGGAGTCTCGAATCCATTAGAGTTCCGCCCATATTAGGAGTCTAAACCCATCAGAATTCCATTCCTTTTAGGAGTCTAGGTCCACTAGAGTCTCGTGCATATTAGGGGTCTAGCGTCCTTAAAGTTCACCAAGTCTAAAATTCTAAAGTCATTAGAAGTCTATCAAGTTTAGGATTCTAAAGTCATTAGAATCTCATATATATTAGGACTGCATTCATACTAGAATCCTTTCGCACTGCATAGTCCATCATTCATACACCTCATGCATAACTAGAGTCCATAGGAGTTTCATTGCATCCAAACTCTCCATTCCATCTCATGCGTTCCGCATTTAGTAGTTCTGAACTACAAGCGATATGATTCCCTCTTTCGGGATATGTAGGCAGCCTTTACAGGTTCAAACGCATAGATTGAGTCATACATACATGCATTAGGGTCTAAGTGCATCCAAAAGAGTCATGCATTCATGCATTAGGTCTAGGTGCATCCAAAAACAATCATAAAAAAACATCATGCATTCAGATTCGTTCCTAGAAGCTCGACTTTTAAAATTTCTTTATATATATTCCTTCATTCCATTTCTCTCTCTCCATCATCACTCTATCTCTAAGTCTCCATTGATGATCCATGCAGAAGTCAAGAGACATTGAAATGGGCAGTCCATCGAATACCGAGCAACAATTCACTGAAATGGTTAGAGCTTTAGCCAAGATGTCTAGTATGATGGAAGAAATAGCTATAAGGCTTGAGAAAGTCGAGTTTGGTGAATCTCCTGGATTCAACAAGAAATGGAGAATGTCGTTCATAGATTAACCAATGCAAATTCCTACTTTGAGCCTATTGATAATACCAAACTGAAGGGGAAACTTCTCGAAAAATTCTCTGCAACTGACATCCCTAAATTCAAACCAACTGATAATTCGAAGTATCATTTAAGGAACTTTCGTGCAACCATGATCATCAAATCAGTTGACCCTGAACTTTACCCAATGGTATTCCCGATGTCGTTGGATCGAATTTACCAAAATTGGTTCTATTCCTTGAACCCCAAGCAAACTGAAACTTGGGAAGGCATCACTATTGCTTTCATGAAACAATACGAATCGATCGCACAATTGCAAACCTCCCTTAGAGAACTCGAGGTTCTTAAACAAGATGAAAATGAAGGCTTTACCACTTATTTGAATATATGGAGAGAGAAATCAACACATAAGGTATCAAGGCCTCCAGAAAAAGACTTGGTACGAATATTCGTTTCTAACCTCCTCCCTAGATACAAAAACCATCTCAAGTACTTGGGTCTTGATAGCTTCACAAGAGTATATGATGTGGGTATCCAGATTGAGAATGATTTGCTGAAAAATGCCGAAGATAATGACCTCAATGCCATAGAAGCAGACACATCTCTGAGCTCAATCGCTCATTAATACATTTAGGCTCGCTTAGGTCCAATCAGCATGAATAAAAAATATACACCTCTTCTCTTTTCATTCAAAAAGATACCTCATGAAGATCGAAGCAACGAAGCTGTCTCGTCACTTAACGTAGGAGTCTAGACTTAGGATTTCATTTTCTGTTTCATCTCTCTCATTTTGCCCAATCTAATATAGGATTTTCCCTCTTATCACATGTACTCATAATTTTCAATTAATAAATGAGTATTTCTTTTCTAACCTTACACCTAATGAGCATCAATGGAAATCACGATTGTCGCCTTAAAAGAAATGAATTTTTAATTCTCATGACTATTCTAATAAAGGCAATGAACAACTCGCATATATAAAAGAGGCATTCCTCCCCTACAACTATTCCTCCACTTCAACCTAAATACATAACACCCCTCTCCCTTAACCTACCTAATAAGTACACTTGACAACAATTCAATGTAAAGGGCAAGCAAAAGAAGAGAGCAACATAAAAAAAATCAAAGCAAAAAAATATAAGCGAAAAAGCAAAGCCAAAATGACAAACAAAAAAAAAGAAGTGCAAAATATCAAAAAATAAAAAGAGAAAGTGTTGCAAATAAGCTCATCGATAGCTTTGTCAAAAGTACTTTCTTTTCAAAACCTTCAACCTTCGATTCTAAACCTACAACTTCAAATCTCTGTAATAAACCTTCTTAACAACCATGCATATCGCATTCCAATAAGCCACAAAAGACAAACCAAAGCCCGCTAGGTCGAAAACCCAAAAGGGCTACTTAGGCAAAAGTATGGGCATCTTCTCATTCATCGGCTCGAACTACGAGATGGTCGATTACGCTAAAGATACGTAGGAAACCTCACCCCGAGGTCCGACAACTTCAAACCAAACCAAACCTACATCATTATTCACCCTTGCCAAAGACCTCTTCCAAATCGATGCCTAATTCATTGCATATGGCTCAAAAGCAAAATGCTCGGCCACCAATTAAAATGCTAAGAGCTACGGCGGCTTCGATTCCATCATGAATACGTAGGCAACCTCTTTTGAGGCCCGGTCATTTTAATACAAAACATATTTTTTAAGGCTCGCCTAGGCCCATGAGAAAAGCGCGATCGCCCAAAAAATCATGAATTTTCAATGCTCATCCCTACCCTTAGAACTAGGCGGGATTTGAACTGCATCATTAACCTACCTTATTGCGTGAGTCAATTCATTATGGCTCCGTCCTCTTCTTTATTCTTATCCCTTGCCGTTTTCTCAACTACATTATCGCTTCTAAACCAACCTTAGCATAACCTTTCAACACTCAGCGCTATAACCGCGCCTCATCTTTTGATTGTTCTTTTCTCTGGTCGTTCTTGTCTTTTCACCTTAGGAACCCCATATGGAATCTTTGGTCGAGACTTCCACTAAGCGTGACGAGATGTCTTCAAAATCAAGCTGGGTACTTCATCAAATCCATTTTACTAGGGGCTTCATCACTGGTTCCCCTAGAAAATCGTAGGCTCCAAGTCCAGACCTATTGAGATAAGGACTTCATTACGAGTCCATGCAGACATCTTGGGTTTTAAAACCCACACTGATGCAAGATCGAACCCACTTTATGGGCTCACTTAGGCCCTTGGCATACAAAACTCAAAGTATATACAACTCAAGCGCTACAATAGCTCGTTCTATAACGTATTTCAAACCAAACATAGTTTATTAACTGAATAGATCATCCTTGGGCTCCATGTGTACCTTGATAAAGACTTCATTACGAGTCGATACAAAAAATTGCGGGCTCCATACCCATACGAGATCCTAACTGTTTTATGGGCTCACTTAGGCCAGTAACAACTACAACACGTATTGACTCAAGCATAACCTACATGGATCATCCTTGGGGGCTTCCTATTTCTCCTCTTTCAAAAACAGTTTTCTAAACGAAAATTCGAGCTTCTAAAAGAACGATAAAAGCATCATATCGCTGCATTAGCATTAAATCATATCATCTCCATTAGTGTCATATATCTGCATTAGTGTCGCATTTCTTCATTTACATTACATCTTTCGTCCTTAGCCATAGGATTCTAGCATAAGTCATGGAATCGCACACACACACGCGCACACATGTATGCACACACTATAACACCTTTAAGTCAAGTCGAGTCAAGTCAAGTCGAGTCCGGTCAGTCATGTCCTATCCATACACTAGCACCCACATCACGGACACATGCATGTCCCCTAATTGTTTGTCTGTATATCTGTGTATTCTTTGTATTTACAGGTACCCAACATTGAATAACTCTATACGAGTTATATACCATCAATCAAAATAGGACCACCTTCAGGCGACATACCACCGCTCGGTGCGGACCACCTTCAATCAAGAGGCGACATACCACCGCACAGTGCGGACCACCTTCAATCAAGAGGTGACATACCACCGCTCGGTGCAGTGGACCACCTTCAATCAGAGGCGACACGCCACCACAGGTGCGGACCACCATCAATCAAAGGGCGACATACCACCGCACGGTGCGCGGACCACCTTCAATCAGAGGCGACATACCACGCTTTGGTATGCGGACCACCATCAATCAAAGAGGCGACATACCACCGCCAGGTCTGCGGACCACCATTAATCAAGAGGCGACATACCACCGTCAGGTCTGCGGACCATCATCAATCAAAGAGGCGACATACCACCGCCAGGTTTGCGGACCATCATCAATCGAAAAGGCGACAGACCACCGCCAGGTCTACGGACCATTACCCATCGAGACAGCATAACTCCGACACGAGCCGGGCCGAAATTAGCTCATGACACCTTCTTTCACACCATCTCATTTTACATATTTACAAATATGTTCCACACATGTCTGTTCCTGAAGCTTTTGCTTATTTTGCAGGTACCGGCGTAAAAGAGTGATTTTGGATTGCAGATCATCTAGAATCATTCTATATCCCGACAACTATACTTTGACTTTCGGTTTTACAAACCTCGGTCAAAGTGGGGGCTTCTGTAGACACATAATCTTGTCTCCCCATTTAGTACCCTATGATGACTAATACCCCGCTCTAATTGGTCCGGATCGAGGAAAGGATAAAGAACGAGTCTAAAATAAAATGTTTTAAGCCCAAACCATTTCCTAACTATTTTTATTAACTCATTTTCGAAAACCTTTATTATAAATAGTTTTACTAAGCCCATTTTCTAAAACGTTTTTAAAATAGCCCATCTTCGAAAACCTTTTAAAAATAGTTTTTATGAATTTCCAATTTTTAAAACCCCTTTTCTAGCCCAATTTAATTAATAGAATTAATTAATTAATTATATTAATTAGTTTTGTTAATAAAAATATTTTTTTATAAAAAAATCATCTTTTCCAAAGTGTTTTCAAATATCTTTATCTAATTATTTTATAAAAAATCTTTTAAGAAACTCAATTGTTTTTGAAAACCTATCGCTTCCATCCTCTCTAAACTCTCGGTCAACTCACATAAATCACACGGCTTAATACTCAATGAACTCTCGGCACTCCCTCGTCTCACAACTCACTGCATCCTAATTCATCCCTACCTAATCATCATCGAACACCTATCCTGATTCCACTCTTAATCTTTGCGCCTAACATCATACACCACTAACATATTCATCGCACCAATTTCTCCCTTTCGCCTGCTTCCTTGTTACTCCAATACATCTAACAAATACCAATATCATCACCGATTCATCATCTCATCACCATCACTTGATTCTCACACCTAATTCTCTCGCCTAAGACCCCGCCTACCTGATCATCATCATACTACATCTTTACAATATTCCACTACTATAAATTAATACCTTCCTACACCCCTTATTATCTAATACTTTTCAAATCATCATCATCAACGCACCATCATTTACAATATAATTCCAAGATCCAGTTCATCATAGTAAAAGGTCAATCTTGTTCGACGCAATATCTGACGCAAGCAACATATAAACAAGACACAAAACTTTTTTAAGACTCGTACCACAATTGAATTTTCCAAGATTCAATACAAATCAGCGATTTCCGAGCGGTGGTATAATTTACAAGGTCAATTAAATTAACAATCTTTATTTATTTATTTTCTTTATTTATTTTTATTATTTTCTTGAAGTTCTTAACACTCTATTCATGAGGTAGATTATTAACGTATTCCTCCGAAACGGTAAGTATTGTATATTATACGAACTTCCCTGCAATATTTATTTTCTTTTTTTTATTTCTTTTTCATGAACATATTATTTTTTATGGCTAATTGTAATATTTATCACCTTGTATATTATTGTTAATCAAGACCTAAATAATTGTTCTAACTAAATCAGATAATATGGGCAACCTAGGAACCCAGTAATTTAATTATTAAATAAATTGTCACTAAAAAAATAGTCTTTTATGTGTTTCCTGAACCAACCTAGACTAATATTTTTAGGGTGCTTAAAACGTTCTATGGTTATTCTTTTACATAAAACTATGATATGAATCGATATTTAGTAAAGACCAGCAATGGGCGAACTTGGTTCACTATGACCATATTCGTACCCTCACCCTGAACTCAATTTTTGGTTCAATGACTATCTATGGAGTCAGGACGGGGAAATCTACATTGGATAAGTCCCTAAGATGTCCCTACAATTTTTAATATCCAATTAGGTTTATAAGTTTTCCTTTAAAGACTTATTGGCGACTTCAAAATAAATTTCAATAAAACCTTAACAATGGGGTGGTCAAATACGCGCTCACGCCGCAGTAGGCGAAAATAAAATCACGCCTACAACGGGAGATAAATAGCATATAAGATTTTAAATCACATGCTAATAGTTTTTAAATTTAGAGATAATTATTCAAACAATATTTGAGTAACTCTGGAAAATTTTGGAAATGATCTCAATAATATATTTTTTTTTTTCGAAAAATTACAAAAAGAGAAAACTATAAACAATTGTTATAAAACTTTTTGATTTTATTTATATATTTTTTAAAAAAAGATATAAAATAGCATATCCAAATACTCATATATCATCCTAGTGTTTGGACAATCACATAGTATCTCGGTTTGTATCTTCCTAAACCCGTTTTCAACCATAATCATTTCTACATTGCCGTTTCCAGAGGCACGAGTGAAAAAGACTTAAAATCCTCATTCATGATAAGGAACATGGTGTATGTACAAGTATAACCAATGTAGTTTATAAGGAAATTTTAAAAAAACATATAAGTTGTAATTTTTTTTAATAAGGTAAGGAGAAACCTTGACAAGTTGGGGGCAATAAAGGGGATCTTACGGTGAAAATCGATCCCAAAACCTCTTGGAACCGGGAGAAAAGCTCTAACCACTAGGCTATCCCTCACTCTAACGTATACGTTGTAATGGATTAAATTACTTTAATTACTATTTGAGCACTTTTAATACATTACCTTAGCGTATTGTGAGATATACCTAACATGTTATTACGTCTATACGAATGAACTAATTTTTTAAAATTCAAAGAAAAAAGCATATACGGGTAAACTATGAACTTCCCGTGCATCATGTATGGGTCCAAAGACTAGTTTTTGTAATATTCACTCAACTTTAACGTCTTTTTATTGACTAGTCTATCATGCAGAAGCAATTCAGAAACCATTTGATTTGACAAAAAACCAACAAAGATACAAAGACCGTCTAGAATTCTATGCTCACTTATTCAGCAAGGGCTGCTCACTTAGGCCTTAAAGTCTAACAAAAAAAAATCTATATTTTGTTCTCACCAATTTGTTAGTTCCCTCCGACGACCTATAAGTACCAAACCAAACCCTCATTCTTTTATCACCTTCACTAGCTAATTTTCACTACAATACCATAAAAATTAGCATTTTCATCATTTCCTCCTTTTTTCATCTTCTCTAAGAAATCATGGGTGTGTTCACATTTACAATGGGTGAGTTCACCAGCCAAGTTGCCCCAGCCCGGTGATTCCAAGCTTTTTGCATTGACAACCACAATTTATTGCCTAAAGTTGCACCCGAGCTTGTTAAAAATGTCGAGATCATTCAAGGCGACTCTAGTTCTGTTGGATGCATCAAGCAGATAAATTTTGCCGAAGGTTAGTTATGTACTGCTTAATAGTTAAAAACAAATTTATATCCTCCCCCATTACTAATTAATTTACAAACTTTGCTTTTGATTCTAACTGAGGAGAAAGTAAAAAAATATAAGACAGCGAGAGGAAAAATATGAAAGGATAGGAAAAGTAGGAGAGTAAAGAAAAGGTAATCATAAATATTTCACATAAGACCGTGTATTGGATAAAAGGTGTAGACCAGGAGCATAATGGTATAAAATTAGTGTGTAGATGAAAAAGAAATTGTCTAAAAGAATATTGTGTAATTAAAAAGGAATAACGGAAGTATCATGTCTTACTCTAATTTACAAGTTTCTTGAGTTTATATTTGTCTAGACATGGGTTCAAAACTCATTTCTATACCACCTAGCCATTTTATGGATCAGGAATAGTATGCGACTTTAATGTAGTTGAGTAAGAGACTATTTTGTGTGTATTATTTTGAGGTTTAAAAACTTTAAATAATTTCTACATATCTTTCTAATTCGTAATTAACTTAACTGGCTCTGGGAATTTTACATAGGTCATATTTAGACTTCAGAAAACTTTTTAAATCAATCAAAATATTCTGGGATGAAAAAGAACAAGGTGCGTGTTACTAAATATTCACAAAAGTAAATAATAGAGTTACTTATAAATAGAAAGTAAACAATAACAACAATAATAATCTCTCCTTTTTTATTGGGACATTTTAATTTGGCACAATTTTGAATTTGGCGTGTTTGTCTAATGCTAATGCGTATCTTTTACAATTAATATTTTGATAGAGACAAATCTGATAGAATATGCATATGCATATATTTATATTATTAGGATATTTTGTGAAGTCTATTAGATTATTAAAAAAATCCTATCTAATTATATTTCTCCTTATTTGTAAATAATACTTCTTGTTATCAAAGTGTTGTATGTTAATAATGTGTCAATCTTTTTAAAAGATTGGGAGTAATAGTTATCTAATAATAATATGGTTAGTTATCTAATTTATTCAAATGATGATTATTGCAACGGAAGCGAATAAACAAACAATAAAACGCGAAAAACGAATATAGAACACGTAAGATTTAACGAGGTTCACTATCAATTTGATAACTACGTCCTCAGGGCGGGGATAAACTCTTTCACTATGATCAAGCGGAACAATGAATACAATAGGCAAGAGAATCACTTGAATACTCTCTTCAATGAATCTCTCAAAGCTCTCTCTCTCTTAGAACTTCTCTATTGTTTTCTCTCTCGTGTGTTTTGATGATCTTATTCTTAATCATGCTGAACGGCTTCTAAACCTATGTATTCTAGGTTTAGGATTGGAAGAAACGAGATTAAAAGAGCCAAATCGCGCGTTCCGTCGAAGTGCGTGACCCGAGCACTACTAGAAACTGACAAAACCCCAGTTTTGCTCGATATTCCCGACCCGGGCACTTTTGGTGCGCGACCCGGGCACAAGCTACTGCCTAGCTTCTTTGTCTTCAGAAAACGCTCTGCTTCACCCAATCTCATCTCCACACCATACACACGATCCAGTCACCATTCTCACAAATCTCCACCTTGACTTGCATCTTCTACACTCCACCTTGAAAGAATAACCATGATGCCTTTCAACAATACACGAGATATCGATCCCTCCCAAGTCTCACACCTTTAACCCGGTGTTGGGTTTTGCCCTCTTTATCCCAGGGCCGGGATTGCCTCCACCTTGAGGCAACAACCCCCAAAGGGGTTATATGTGACTATTAACGTTCAACAAGTCCAAGCAATGTTTGAACTTGCGAACTGGAACTGGCTTGGTGAACATATCAGTTGGGTTATCAGCAGTCCCAACTTTCTTCACCATTATCCTCTTCTCACTCCTTAGAAAATGATTCCGCGCATCAATGTGCTTAGTTATATCATGATGCACCTGATCCTTGGCGAGACAAATAGCACTCAAGCTATCACAATACACAGTCGCACGATCATGATGTAGACCCAAATCACTAACCAAACCACGTAACCATATACCCTCCTTTGCCGCAGCAGTTAGAGCCATGTACTCAGCCTCCGTAGTAGACAAAGTCACTGAAGACTGCAACGTAGCCTTCCAACTAATCACGGACCCTCCTTGAGTGTATACATACCCAGTCATTGACCTTCTAGTGTCTATATCCGCAGCATAATCCGAATTAGAATATCCGGTCACCACACACTCAGCATCATTCCCATATATGAGACCCACATCTACCGTTCCCTTCAAATAGCGGAAAATCTGCTTCACATCTTGCCAGTGTTCCTTCCCAGGTTGAGTCATTAACCTACTAGCAACACGAACAGCATGAGCTATATCTGGCCTAGTGCACACCATAGCATACATCAAACTACCAACAACACTAGCATACGGAACCTTAGACATGTACTCCTTCTCCTCATCAGATTGAGGAGAAAGAACAACAGAAAGACGAGCATTAGGCGGCGGGGAGTATCAATAGATTTCGCGGTACTCATACCAAACCTGTCGAGTACCTTCAAGATGTAACTTTTCTGAGATAGGAAAAGTTTCTTCCGAGCACGATCCCTATAAATCTCCATGCCTAGAATCTTCCTTGCTGCTCCCAAGTCTTTCATGTCAAACTCAGAACTCATAAGCTTTTTCAATTTCACTACGTCTGACTTCTTCTTCGCTGTAATAAGCATGTCATCAACATATAATAATAAATAAATATAAGAACCGTCCTCCACCTTGCTATGATAAATACAACAATTATAAGGACTCCTGTCAAATCCATGATCAACCATGAAGCTGTCAAACCTCTTATACCACTGCCTAGGTGACTGCTTAAGTCCATACAAGGACTTCTTCAGTCGGCAAGCAAAGTTCTCCTTCCCTGGAACAACGAATCCCTCTGGCTGACTCATCAGAATATCCTCCTCCAACTCTCCATGTCGGAAAGTTGTTTTCACATCTAACTGCTCAAGCTCCAGATCAAAATGTGTTACTATTGCTGATAACACTCTAATAGAAGTATGACGTACCACAGGTGAGAAAATCTCATTGTAGTCTACCCCTTCCCATTGACTGAACCCTTTAGCAACTAGTCTGGCTTTGTATCTGACACTGTCACCCTCTGAAATTCCGTATTTCCTCTTGAACACCCACTTGCAACCCACCACCTTACGACCATGTGGCACCTTCACGAGTTCCCATGTCTGATTCTTGTGAAGAGACTCCATCTCCTCACTCATAGTAACTAACCACTTGGATGATTCGTTATTC
The DNA here is from genome assembly GCA_947648045.1 of Beta corolliflora. Lineage (NCBI taxonomy): Eukaryota > Viridiplantae > Streptophyta > Magnoliopsida > Caryophyllales > Amaranthaceae > Beta > Beta corolliflora. The sequence goes on along the minus strand of CANSZD010000338.1, from coordinate 224,818 downwards.
GAAACTGCTTCCTTGTAGGACATTGGTTCAGGTGACTCTATATCATCGGCTACATGTAATGCATAACCAATCATCTCCTCTACACATCAGTTTCGGCCAGGAACTTTCCGGCCTTCTATCTGTTCAATCATTCTCTGCGTCTTCTTCCTAGGTCGTTTTTTACCTTCATCAGCAGTTTCCTCATGATCAGACTCAAGTTCAGTTGTTTCATCAGCAACAACTCCATCTATCTGACTAGTCTCCATGTACAGTAGGAGAATCTACTGGAACATCATCCTCCACCTGAATTCGAACCTGTGTCTCAGGAGTAGGAACTGCCGCAATTACTTGCTCAATTCCTTCAGTAGTGCTATCATCAGTATCACCTGCAGGTTTGTTAGCAGATACAAACATAGTATTATCATCAAAAGTAACATCTCTACTAAGTATGACACGCCCTTCTGATGAGGACCAAATCCGGTAACCCTTAACACCATCTCCATATCCAAGAAAATAACCCTTCTTGGCCCTTGGTTCAAGTTTACCTTCACTAACATGATAATAAACAATACAACCAAAAACACGCAAACTAGAATAATCAACACTTCTCCCAGACCATACCTCATAAGGTACCTTGCAGTCAACACCTATATGTGGACCACGGTTTATCAAGTAGCATGCCGTTTTCACGGCTTCACTCCAGTACTTTCTAGTTAACCCTGCATTAGAGAGCATGCATCGAACTTTCTCTAGCAAGGTTTGATTCAACCGCTCTGCAACACCATTATGTTGTGGTGTTATCCTGACAGTGCGATGTCTCACAATCCCTTCTTTCCAGCAAAACTCATTGAATTCATCATTAACAAATTCAAGACCATTATCTGTACGTAGCCTTTTAATCTTCTTGCCTGTCTGATTTTCCACTAAGACTTTCCATTGCACAAAAGTCTTAAAAGCCTCTCCTTTGTGCTTTAAACAATAAAGCCAACTGTACCTGGAGAAATCATCAATAAAAGTCACAAAGAAACTGAATCCTCCTATACCTTCTACCCGAGCAGGCCCCCAGCAATCTGAGTGAATATAATCCAGCGTACCCTTAGTTATGTGAAGCCCCTTGCTAAACTTAGCCCTGTGTTGCTTACCCAACACACAATGTTCACAAAACTCAAGGTTCTTCACCTTGTGGCCATCAAGAAGATTCATCTTGGATAATATCTACAACCCACGCTCACCCATATGACCAAGTCGTATGTGCCACAACTTAGTCACCTCCTCAGGACTCGCAGATGCAACATTTGCAGAACCAGTCAGAATAGTACCCTGCACAACATACAAAGTACCCACTTTGGTGCCTTTAAGCACCAACTTCGAACCTTTCCACACGCATAGTTCCCCATCCGAGCCAGAAAAATTAAACCCTCCTTTATCTAAGACACCCAGAGAAATCAAATTTTTCCTTAACTGTGGAACATACCTAACATTCATCAACGTACGAACCTCACCCTCAGTAGTCCTTATCTTAATGGAACCTCTCCCTACGACCTTACAAGCAGCATCGTTACCCATAATAACATTACCACCATCACAAGACTCATAAGAAGTAAACCAATCACGATGATGACACATATGGTAAGAACATCCCGAATCTAGAACCCAATGTTCAGACGGACTAGAAACATCAACAACAGCTAGTGCTAAGTCCTCCTCGGAGTCATATTTCGTACCCTGTTGTGCAATGTTAGCATTGGAAGCTTTAGGATTCTTAGGGCATTGATGCTTCCAATGGCCAGGTTCTTTACAGATGTGACAGACATTCCTAGGATTGGCCCCTTTGCCCTTAGAATTTTTCTTCTTCTTAGGACCCTTCCTCTTAGCCGAGTTTACCACTAACACAGCCCCTGAATCTCCACCACTCTCTGTCGTTGCCGCCTTCTGGCGAAACTCCCTAGTAAATAGTGGTGACTTCACTTCTTCTAGGGTCACAGTCTCTCTCCCAACAACAAATGATTCAACAAAGTTTTCATATGTATTTGGAAGTGAAACAAGCAAAATCAAAGCAGCATCTTCATCCTCAATCTTAACATCTATATTACGCAGATCAAGTAAAATAGTATTAAGTTTATCTAGATGATATCTGAGAGACGTACCTCCTTGCATACGCAAGGCAAACAAGCGTTGCTTCAAAAGCAACTTGTTGGTGAGTGACTTTGTCATGTAGAGACTCTCCAACTTCGCCCACAGACCAGCAGCAGTCATTTCGTCTGCAACTTCCGTGATCACATCGTCTGCCAAACATAGCAAAATCGTGGAGTGAGCCTTCTCCTCCATCGCCTCCAATTCGGCCTCACTAGGGCTGTCTACAGCTTTGCTTTTGTCATCCTTTTTGACAAGAGGTTTCCAGATGCCTTGTTGCTTTAATAAAGCACGCATCTTTATCTGCCATAGCCCGAAACTATTCCTCCCCGTAAACTTGTCAATCTTCGAGTTCATCGTATTCATCTTCCCGGATCCCTTACACTGATTTTAATCTCAGGCTCTGATACCAACTTTATTGCAACGGAAGTGAATAAACAAACAATAAAACGCGAAAAACGAATATAGAACACGCAAGATTTAACGAGGTTCACTATCAATTTGATAGCTACGTCCTCAGGGCAGGGATAAACTCTTTCACTATGATCAAGCGGAACAATGAATACAATAGGCAAGAGAATCACTTGAATACTCTCTTCAATGAATCTCTCAAAGCTCTCTCTCTTAGAACTTCTCTATTGTTTTCTCTCTCTTGTGTTTTGATGATCTTGTTCTTAATCATGATGAACGACTTCTAAACCTATTTATTCTAGGTTTAGGATTGGAAGAAACGAGATTAAAAGAGCCGAATCGTGCGTTCCGTCAAAGTGCGCCACCCGGGCACTAAAGGCGCACGACCCAAGCACTAGAAACTGATAAAACCCCAATTTTGCTCGATATGCCCGACCCGGGCACTTTTGGTGCGCGACCCGGGCACAAGCTACTGCCTGGCTTCTTTGTCTTCAGAAAATGCCCTGCTTCACCCAATCTCATCTCCACACCATACACACGATCAAGTCACCATTCTCACAATGATGATGAATTTTAGGGGCTCCATTCAAGTATGTAAAAAATTGATTGGAGGAGATTGATTGTAGTAAGTTTTACGTCAAGTATACCAGCTTCGAAGGAGATGTACTTCGTGATACTTTGGGTGTGCAGTCTACGAGCACAAGTTTGAGCCTTCTAGCACCGGAACTCACTACAAGATGTTAGCACACTTTCACACTAAGGGAGATAATGTAATGACAGAAGAGCATGTTGCACATGGGAAAGATAATATGAAGAAGATATTCAAGACTGTAGAAGAATATCTCATTGCCAACTCTCAAGTCTATGCTTGAAAGTACAATACTTTATCCAAGTCTAATGAGTGATCTTGACTAAAATTTAAGTCTTTGGAGTGACTATGAAAATTGCAAAAAACAAATATGACTATGTAGTATACTATGTGGTGTTAGTTGTCTTTTGTTTACTTCTTTTTTTTCCTTTGGAATGTTGTTGACAAGAATAAATATGTGCTCAAAAGTACTTGGTGAGTTATAAAATATGAAAGACGTCTTCAAATTAACATGTTACACCATAACTTATTGTGTAATAATATTTCGCACGTGTGAACTAATTCATATTATTATTAATTACTCATTTTTATGTCATTATTGGCGTGTTTCATATCATCTTGAAACTGTCTCATATCATTTTTTTTAATTTGTTTCATGTCATTAATATATAAAACACTTTCATGTCGTTATTACTGACTTCTGTGACATTTTTCTGCAAACTTATATTGTTTTGGAGCTGGTTCATGTCATTTTCCCATATTTCATTATTGTTTGTCAACTCCTTATGTACCATATCATTATTACTCATTTATGTGTCATTTTTACTCATTTTTATGTCATTTTTCAGTAAACTTACATCATTTCCCCCTATTTCAATATTATTTATCAACTCTTTATATGTTATATCATTATTATTCATTTCTATGTCATTATTACTCAATTTTCCAAACTTGTATCATTTTTCCTTTTTATTATTATTTGTCAGCTCTTTATATACCATATCATTATTACCCAATTCAAATGTCATTTTTAGCAAACTTATATCATTTTCTCCTATTTTAATTTATTGTTATTTGTCAACTTCTTATGTACCATATCATTATTACTTATTTATTTCTGTGTCATTTTTACTTATTTTTATATCTTTTTTAGCAAACTTATATCATTTTCCCATATTTTATCATCATTTGTCAATTTTCTATAAATATTATCATTATTACACAAACTAATATCATTTGTAAGAGAAATGATATCATTACTAACCTTTATGTCATTCCATAGCAAACTTATATCATTTATGTCATTCCATTGTAATTCACCTACATGAACTCCCCCCTCGCTCTCTCGTCCATCGCCCTTTCTCCTCCTCCACTCTCCTCCCTCCTTCAACATCAAATGGCCACCTTCACAATCCCTCCCCAACCATCCACATCCCCACTACCACTCCCTCCACCTCCATTTTCTTTCTTCTCCCGGAAAAACTTTCCCGAATATCATCGTTTTGGTCGGTGATTTGGTGGCTATTTAAGACGAGGAGAGAGAAAATGGAAGTTGAGATGAGAAGGTCGAGGTCACGACCTCACCGGACATGTGAACATCAATTGTTGTGCTTACCTGCTGTCGTATGGCGAGTGGAGAGAAAAAAGAACGACCACTATGGATTCCACGCTCTTCAATCGAAACCCTAACACATTCAGGTGACAACCGTCGCGCGCACTATGAGGTCAGCTTTTTTATTCTTAGGCGACATGGATCTTGCAATATTGCGATGTAAATTGATTTTAAGATCTTGCGATATATGTAAATTGTTTTTACGATCTTGCCAGTAATCTCGGAATCTAGGAAGTAAGTTAATGTTACAATCTGATTTCTACCAAAATGAAATCTCATAATCTCAGTAAATTAATTTCCACTTACATTCACCAAGAAGCTTAAGATTTCTGATAATCTTCGATTATTCTAACCACCGGGACGATTAATGGCGATGGACTTTGCTCTTTGGATAACCGTTGGCAGAGCGATTTGCGATTGAGGTTCGTGAGGAAAGAGAGTGGATTTGGGGCGGAGAAAGAAAATGGAAAGGGGTGGTTGCGATGGTGGAGATGGCGGTATTACGGAGGAGATGAAGAGGGAAAGTGAGAAATAAAGGGGAGGAGAGGGGTTGATTTTTGCAAGTGTGAATATTTGTTACACAATAAATTATTATGTAACACTTACACCTAAGACTTTGTGAATATGAAATGCATAATGAGATCTTAAGTTTTACTTGTCTTTTATTTATTTATTATATGATATAATTTAAGCTTGCACAACTTGTTATGAGATGACATATAATATGACATACTCTGTATATAACTTTTTATTTTTGTCATTTGAAATCTTGACATTATTCACAATTAGAAAGAATCTTCTAAATTCTTCTCAATATATAAGAAAAAAATATAGTCATGTGGGGTCTTGTTTGATTCGTACCAATGAGTACTTTATTTATATTCAATCGTTATATTTTTGCTTACTATGTAACGAAAGTATTTAAGGTCAAAGAAGTGCATTAGCAAATGCGAACAATCAACCCAGGAAAGATAAAAAGATACAGAGTGAGTATCTCTTAAAACGGGGTCTTGTAAATAGCTTTTAATTTGAGTAGCTTTTTTTATTGACTTTCGATTTTTTCATGTGATCAATAGTGAACACAAGTGTGTGGTAAATTGCTTTTTAGTTAGCTGAAAAAGCAGCTTTTAAGCCAAAAGTCTAAAGCTGGTTTTAGCAGTTTTCAGTTAAATTTTAGCTTTTGCATTCATTTTGTACTTCATGGTCAGCACCTAAAGCTGATTTTACCAACCACTTTTATGAACAGTTGGTAATCAAACAACCAACATAGTAAAACGGTCAACAATGAAGAAATCAATGGGTGATAAAAAAAATATATATATATAAAGTAACTGAATGACCCATTTTAGACCCATTTCAAACCCAGGGCCTGCAAGACCTAGTGGTTTTGGTAAGGGTCTGACTTTATAGATTTAAGGCGGGTCTAAGTCTACAACAAAATATTATAAGTTTGGACTTTACTAAACCTATTCCATATCAATCCATTGTCATTCCTATATTTACAACCCACGAATACCAAACCATTCATATGAAAAACAACTCCGTAATTGCCACATTATTAGTCCATGCAAGCTAAGTATGCAATCGACTCTCCCTACTTATATATCTTCCACTCGCGCAGAGGGTAATCTAATGTTTTTCCCTTACCTTTGTAAAAAACAAAAGTATGCAACTGACTAAGGGTGCGTTCTCTTCACCTTAAAAAATAAGTTTCAGGTCCAATAAGTTCATATCAAATTTGATCAGGTTTGATCAGGTCTAACACAACACTCAAACATAAGTTCCAATAAGGGTCAATCAGGTCTAATAAGTCCAGTTCAAATAAGTTCACGTTTTTCCAGATGAAGAGAATCCACCCTAAATAAGCAGATTGTTATTTTATTTTGTTTTTATAAAAAGCTAGGAAATGTTTTAAATATGTAGTTAGAGAAATGATCAGATTGTTGAAGTTAGCTTTCTTTCTTATTATATTACCAAAAGTACTATAAGTATTTTTATGCATTACCAAAGTCAACATTGAAAAACAAAAGGGCTTTAACGCAATTTAAGTAGAGGGCTGACTAACCACTAATTACATTCGTGAGGAGTGCATAATGAGCTGATTAGTGCATGCGTGACGCATTCGCGGGTGGGATTGTGCATTTGTGCTCCATTTTACTACGAATACTACCTATAGAAATATAAATATGTCTCTCTTTTAACACTCGATGATAAAACATACCATCGTCCTTTAATTTCAAAACTCAATTACTTATTCATGATAATTAATTGATTTTTTAAATAAAACAATAAAAGATAATTTAAAACAATTGTTTAAAGATATAAGGAAATCCGGCAAAAGTCACCAGCGTGCGCTGAACGCACCTAGCCTGCATACCATGCAAGCTGGTTGTGTCAGGCGTACCTTCTTGTTTTCTCCGGCGATTGTTTTTGAAACCCTAATCTCATTTTTGCTATATATACATTGTTTTCCCTCGTATTTTCCAATGACCTTCACATTCAAAACTCTAAAACTTAAATAAAAAACACTCAAAATATAAACATTCAAACACATTCAAATACACATAGACTTTCAAGTATTTTCATTCTTTATCTCTTATTCAAAGTTAACGATTTATTCCTATAAGTTCCTACAGTCACACCTAGGTGACAAAGGTATAAGACATGCAATTCCAATTTAATTCTTATTTAACAATTTACTTTATGATTTAGGAATTAAATCATGATCGCGTATACAATATATGTATATTGCATAATTTTTCTTTTTCCCTTTTTGATGCTTATATGAATCTCTGAGTATTTGATTGCCTTTATAATGTTTTAATTGCAATTGCATGATCACCTTATATTAATTGCTAAATCAGACTTGCAAATTAGTTAAATCATGTATAGTAAGATAAATTGGACAGCCGATCTAGGTACCCATTAACCTTGTGATTTTAATAAAGTGATTACCAAAATTAGATCTTATGTGTTAAAACATCAACTTTTAACATGTTTGTCTTTTTATGCGATTAAATGGAATATATGCATTATTGTTTTGCAATTTATATATCTCATTGAATGAAGTACATAAATTCACCACGAATCCAAAATCTCTTTCGTTTTTATTTAAGTATTAGTTATTCTCGAAAACTGGCTACTGTTGTCCGAACAAAAACATTAAAAAATTATTTAGACTAATACATGACATTTACACACATGAGAGGGGTGTCCGGATCCTCTAGAGTTTTTAATAAAACTCTACAAGATAGAGTTGTATCTGAACCATATATTTTAAAATCAATGGATCATATTGGTGAGAGGGAAAATATTTGGGAGTGGATTTTGATGAGAAAAAATAGGGGGGATTTTGGAAAGATAATATATGAGCCATTGAGTTTTTATTCAATGGTTGATATTGCTTAAAATCTACGCTGAAGAGTTATTTTAAAGCTACAGAGGAGTCGAAAGCACCATGAGAGGGCTCATTAATTGCCTTCCGTTTTAACTTACCCTCTTCTCTAAAAAAGTACTCTAGATGTGGAAAAATTTTCTCATAGCTAGTACAGACAAAACACCATTCTCTTTGGCAATGTTTAATAGTACGTGTTCAGTGTTGCTCTTAATCTATTTCTTTGTACCACCATTAAAAATTTAAAATAGACGTGGTTTACTTATAAGGGTTGAAGTTGCTAAATTCTCAAAGGAGGGCACTAAGGGGAAAACCATAATGCAAGGCGGTCATGTGAGTGAGCATAGTCACCCTAATAGAGGGGTTGAAGTTGCTAATCCTAACTTAGCTCACCAGGAAAGTGAAGATTTCTTGATGGAAAGCAAGGAGGCCAAGTCCACAAGTGATATTGGGAAGGAGATAGCAGCTAGTAGGCCCCAACTGGCCCAGACGAGCTCAGTTGTTTCATCCAGTGGGTGTATTTCATTAGCCTCCAAGGAAACTCAAGGGCGGGGAAAGCGTATCAAAGCCCGACCACGGTTAGGGAATTCCAGGAGAACCCTGAAGACTAATCGTAAGAAAATGTCCTATCTCCTTCCTAAGTTTGATGTTATTGGCAAGTTGCGTGCAGGAATGAAGAGGAAATCTAGTTTCATTGAAGATCCATCCCAAAGCTCAAGGAAAAAACTAGCTTCAAGTTCTTGTGTTGCTAACAATAAGTCAGATGTTCATAATGCGTCAAGTCGCTTGTCGGAGTCGGATGTTCTTAGTAAGTCGGTTGTTAGTAGTGTATTAAGTAATAGTCTGATGTCGTCTAGTAGTGGGGTTAAGGATAGTCTTGTTAGTCTATATTGCGAGTCCTCAAATAACCAAAGTCCACAACCTAGTCATAGAGGCTAGGCAGATGGGCTCACTTGTAATTTAATGTTTTTATCAATGTATGCTCTTGTTGTAAAAAAAAAAAAACTTATAAGGGTTGATTGTCGGGACTCGGGAGTCTATTTCAAGTATTTTGAAATTTAAGTCAAAGTTAATTCACGCCACGACTTGACCCAGATTAGTATGAAGAAATTTCGCAAAAAGCGCAAGTTCGACCAGATCAAAGAAGAAGAGACGAGAATGCAGAGGGGAGTTAGGAACTATTTTATAGTTAAATAAAAATTATTATCAAATAAGGGCATTTGGTCTAGTGGTATGATTCTCGCTTAGGGTGCGAGAGGTCCCGAGTTCAATTCTCGGAATGCCCCAATTTCTTTTTTATTTGGCAACCCTTCTTTTTGTTATACGTAAATAAACCATCTACCACTTTGCAACTAAACACTTTATTCCATTATTCTGAAACAGTTGGAGCCCTTGGAGGCTAATACATACTTTTTGAGAGGAAAGTCAATTTATTAATTATGAAACAAATAAATTAACTTCCAGCAAGAGTTAAGTATACAACTAGGACCTCAACTTTCATGTTTTTCACCCTTTAGGACCTACAATTTTTTTTTCACCTATAAAGGACTTCAGATTAGGAATCCGGCTAACTAACCTCACTTTTAACTCACCTTAGGTAGAGATTTTTTTTCTATTTTGTATTTTTTTATCACCCAATTTTAATTATTCTCATTTTTTCACACAACCTTCTCCCATCTTTCCTTCTCTACTAGCTCACTACTGCAACTCCTTAAATTAATTTTCTTCTTCTCAATTTCAAGTCAACCCACCTCCCAAGCAACATAAATCAACCCACAAAAAAATTTTTCTTGCTAATATATCTCCCTGATTTCTTGCAATTTAGAATAGGTAAAGATGAGAGATACCCCATTTAAATCATCCAACCCATGGAGCCACAATGGTGGTATCTCTCATATTTACCTATTCCAAAATGCAAGAAATCAGGGAGATTGATTAGCAAGGAAAATTCTTTGTGGGTTGATTTATGTTGCTTGGGAGGTGGGTTGACTTGAAATTTGAGAAGAGAAAGAAAATTAATTTAAGGAGTTGTAGTAGTGAGCTAGTAGAGAAAGAAAGATGGGCGAAGGTTGTGTGAAAAAATGAGAATAAGTCAAATTGGGTGATAAAAAAATACAAAAAAGAAAAATAAAAAATCTCTACCTCAGGTGAGTTAAAGTGAGGTTAATTAGTTAGCCGAATTCCTAACCTTATGTCCTTATAGGTGAAAAAAAAGTTATAGGTCATAAAAGGTAAAAAAACATAAAAGTTGAGGTCCTAGTTGTATGCTTAACTCAAACTAGTCGTGTAGTTTCTTCCTATTACGCAATAAACTTCAACCTTAGTTTCAATTGAAATGAATGGATTTCGCTCAACATATCATGATAGATCTTTTGCCATGTAATTACAAAAAAGTTAAAGAAAACTTTTAATTTTTCACAAAGTCTTATATGTGACTGGCCTCACCTATAGTCAGGTGTGACCAATCCACATATAAGTTTAATTATTGTATTTTGACGTACTAATTAATATACTAGGGTTACTTATAATTGTTACGGTTACTTATTACTATAGTAGGGGGTTACTAATAAGTGATAATTGTTCGCATTACTCATGTCCCTTATTGGATTTACTTATCTTAGGTACAACTGATCAAAGGTAGCCCGGCTCGAAAAATGCCCGGGTTTGGGCAGATTTTTTGGGCCCGGTTTCGGCTCTCGACACGGGCCAATTTTTTTATATGGAACGGGCTTTGGGCAAAGCCAAAATGACTTTTTAGTCTAGATTTTGGCCCGAAAATGCGGGCTTTGGGCAACAAAAATCGGCCAGAAATTTGGTTCAGCCCGACCCATTGTGACGGCCGATTATTAGTTGTGGTGGCCCGAAACTGGGTCGGCCCGCATTTTGATCACCTCTAATCTCAGGGGTTACTAATCAATATAATAAGGGTTACTTAAAATCTTTTAGGGTTACTTATCATTATCAGGGGTTACTTATATCAGATAAATTGAAGAAGTTATTTATGTCTTAGTATAGTTAGTTTGTCTTTTATGCGCGAGCCACATGTGATGTGTATGAGGAGTGCTAATTATGTAGTATCCTTGTTCTCTTAGGAGCAATGTATTTTAGATGATTTAATTGTAATAGGATTCTTTTGCCCTGTAGGTTTTTACCTTTCACTTGAAAGGGTTTTTCCTGTTTTAGGCCTTAGTTTATTTCTTGTTTAAAGAGTAGAGTAAAAATAGGAGTTGAGTTTGCATTAGTCGTGTATTTTAGCTAAGTTAGGCGTGTGAAGAGTTTTGGTTCCAAAGTATATCTAGTTTGTTAGTTTGTTATTTATGTTTATCTTTTAGAGTTTCCTAGTTTAACTTGGTTTAGGAATATATGTAACTATATATATGTCTCAGCCATGATGAATAAAAAGAGTTTTTTGGAGTTTTGATTAAAGTAATTCAAGTGTGAATTCTTGTTTTGGCCGAGAAGGTAACACCCCTAAAGTGTTCGGCTTTTCCTTCAAATAACCTTACAGATTCAATCTTAATCCAAGAAACTTAAAGAAACACTTAAATATATCCAAGATTGTTCAAGAACACTAAACTACGACCTTAAAAGAGCCTAAACTTGTGATTCTTTCATCAAGAAACACATCAACATGTTTATTACCCGTACAACCAGCTAAAAGACTTGTTAATCTTTTGGTTTAAATTACTAAAGATGCTTCTGAAAGAACACTAAGGGGCATCTAATGCCTATATACTCCCTCTGTATCTAAAAGATTCTCCCATTTTTCATTTATAATTTCTTCCTAAAAGATTGCTTGATACGAAGACTAGAGCTTTATTTACTTATGTTTATCTTTGCTTCATATAGGATATCTCTTGATTTTATTTATCTCTTGAAGTCGGGTTTTACACTTGAACTTTTATTTTTGTTCCCATTTTTACTGGACTTGTTTTAAGTGTTTTGGGGTTATGAAAAAGGTTTTAGATTATAAGAGTTAGTTATTGGGCTACTCTACTTCTTTATTAGCTATCTAAATTTTAAGTATGTTTATCGGGCTTATATTGTACTAGGTTAATTTTGTGTTTTTTTCCTGTTGGGCTGGGAGTAAGACAACTTGTACTTATAAAATATAGACTTGGGGTGTACAATAATAGAGTTAGAGATTGATACTGAGTATTGAGTATGGTTTTGGTTTTAACTCTTTTTCCTAATTGTTCTTTACGAGAATACTTACATCTTTTTGTAGCTTGCGTATTCCGAGACCCTTTTGACTTGCGTGTTTAGAGATCTATTATTTTTCTTAGGATTATTGGCTCTAAATAATTTCAATTTTTGTCGGTATGTGCTAAATAATATGTACTCATCTATCTGCTCTCCGTAGCACCAATTATCGATATATTTGTGCTAAATAATACACCGATGACTTGAATGAGAATCTTAGGGAATATTCTCACTAATTTATTGTTTTACATATTTTTCTTTGGGGATTATCCCTTTTCTCTCACCGGAAATAGAAATTAATACTATAATAGTCACAAGAAATTCTCAGTTTATCTTCGAAATGAACAAAATTTTGTAAATCAAATGGCATCTATAATTATCTTAACAGAGGTGTCTCGAACCTAAAATGACACATGGCACTTTCACAATGAAAACTTCCACACTCTTTTATTCTTTCCTAAGTAGAATAGATTAAATGAGGCAAATTGTTTTATTTATGATCATACTATCTTATTTGATATGTCCAAATTACTTTGCATGTGACCATTACTATACTTAAAAGTCCCCTTCTCTCTCTAAGTTAGGGATGCCCCCAGCGTGTCTGGCTTTTCGTCAACGCAATTTAGCGGCCCTCAGTGCCCGTCTGGCTGACGAATTATTTGTTAAATGTTCAAAATTAAGTATTGATGACGTAGAAAATGAAATCATCGATATGGGAAGCTTTGAGTCTTTGGATACGGAGGCAAAAACATCATTAATGCTTGCTGGGAGATTACTTTACATATAGCTCTTTTAATTTCGATGCCCTAAAAAGAACTCTCACACAAATTTGGTCCCTCAATCATAATATGGTTGTAAAGGCCATAGGTGTAAACTTATTTGTTTCTAGTTTTTCCACTGGAAGGATATAGCGACGATACTTGTGGGTCGACCTTGGTGTTTTGAACAGAAACTTTTTTGATCTTGAATGAAATTCATGGTAATGAACAACCATCACAAGTGGTTTTGGATTCGTCGCAATCTTGATCCGGATATATAAACTCTTGTTCCATTGTCGATCGGCGGCAGAGGTGCAAGACATTGCTTCTTGCTTAGGAAAAGTAATGGAAATTGATTCAGATAATCTGGGCCTCGAACGATACTGTAGAGTCAAAGTTCTGGTAGATGTGAATAAGCCTCTGAGGCGTAAACAACATATTAAGCATCAAGATGGAAACTTGGCCACTATTGTATACAAATACGAACGTTTACCACACTTTTGTTTCTTATGCGGGATCATGGGCCAATGTGACAAAGACTGTGATAATGTGTCGGATGATGAAGGAGAAAAAGATATGGGATGGGGTTATGGTTAAAGACTTCCCCTCGCAAAGGCAATATGCGCTACAAGGAAGAAATTGTTACTATTAAATCGAATAAAAAATCCCTGTTTGTGACAAAGAAGATGGATGAAAAGGGACCCTCATCGGAAAAAACAAATTCTGAAAACGACACTGACACTCAAGATACTGGAAACAGTGCTGATTCCCATTTCTCTACATCACATTGACACATTCTATCCAAAAATTAAATGAGCAGTATACGCCGGTGCCTCATACATTCTGTGCTTTTGATGTGGAGAAGAATCCAGTTCCTCAAGAAGCTGGTAACAAAGAGCATCTTAGAACTACATGAATGCTCTACCAACACGAATCAGAATGTGTGTTAGCATAATGTAACACCCAATTTAATCTTCTCTGCTGGCTTGGTTAAGGGTGGAAATAGAGTGTTTAGGAAAATGAAAAGAAGAACCCGCAGTACTATTAAAGACGGGAAATTTAGGAGTGAAGGTGTGGGAAAAAGCACAACGGCAAAAAGAAAAACGACAATGGAAGGAACGGAGATTGATATGTTGGATCACTGTGACAACTGGAAAAAAGCTAGAGTTGATTTTTCAGACATGGAGGTGTCTCACATGGAAGTAGTGGAGGTTGGTGATACCCAACCCCGCGAACAACAATGAAAATACTCAGTTGGGCAGGTGGCGGAGGCCAGGGATTCCCAAAGTGGGGGGAAAATCCGAATGCGGGCATTCGGAGAAAACACAACACAAATTGTTTAATACTTAATATTTTACATCCAAAATTCCAAAATGCTTATAGTCTTACAATCCAAGAGAAATGAAAAAAAAAATACATAAACTACAAATTTGTAAGTATGAGTTGATTTGTGGGCAAAATGCTAATTGTAACACCCATATATTCACACAAAGGCAAGAGTGAGAAATCTGAGGAAAGCCAAGCCCCCTCTAATACTTCATTTGCATTACCAACAATCTAGAGGATGACTGTTAACAGAAGTTGCTGCATCACAATACAGATATATTAAGGATGTCATAACTCATAAAGCTCAATGTTAAAGAAGTATGACATCACTAATAAAAGAACCGAATTCTCCATACATACATAATATTGCATTTCTACTATGAAATTCACACCGGATAAATAATTGAAAAATACGAATCTTGAGAGATTTGGAGCCAAACCTTCACGGAGTGGGGCTGGAAGAAGATGAAGAAGTAGTACCCAATTACAAGCCCAAGAGAAGATCCAAATCCAAACCCAAAAATACTCATAATTGTGTTCAAAAAACCCATTTTTAATCTTCTTCCAAACACAGCTCCCACAGAAAAACATCACTTTTTATTTCCCTGAAAAAACTGATCAATTTCAGCATACCCACATACAGAAAAGAAGGAAAAATCACTAAAAATTACAGCAACTTTGCAGAAAAAGGTAATACCAAAAGTTCAACCAAAACACACCTCAAATTTTACAGAAAGCAACTCCAAATCAACCCATAAACTAGAAATACATAAACTAAAAATTGACAACATCAAATCTACAAAATCTGCCCTAAATTGAAATCCCTTAAATCAAGATATGACGAGGAAGTAAAAGGGTTTACCTTTGGGGGTCGCTAAAATGAGATCGTCAGGCAGATCAATCTTGCGGTTAGCCATTTTTGGAGATTGAGATCGAAATCAATGGCTCAGATTCGGCGAACTCGAGAGGAGAAAGAGGATAGAGAAAGAGGAGGGAGAGGAGAGAGAAAGAAAGAGGACAAATCGGGAGAGGAGAGGGGAGAGAGGAGAGAAATGGGAGCCGTTTCAAACTTTAGTTTTCACGCCTTTCCCAGCGTCCTTCCTTCCTTCTTTTTTTTCGGTTTTTTTTTTTTTTTTTTTTTTTTTAAAACGTGAAACTATTTTTTAAAAAGTGGGGGGACATTTGTCCCCATGTCCCCCTTCTGGCTCCGCCACTGGTTGGAACTGTCAGGGATTGGGCAACCCTCGGACAGTTCGTACTCTCTGCGATTGGTGCTAGAGAGATAAGCCTAATATTGTCTTTCTCATGGAGATAATGATTGATGCAAAAAAGCTTGAATGTGTTGTGGTTTCACTAACGATGTGTGCATTAGTGGTAATGGAAATTCATGTGGCATTGGGTTTTGGTGGAGGGTAGACGTTTCTATCCGATCTTATTCTGAGCATCATATGAACGGAAATTAAGCTTGATAATAGTGTTACTGTTTAGCTTGATGTGGGGATGTATGGATGGCCAATTGCATCGGATAAACTCAGAATTTGGAATTTGATGAAAAATCTTTGTAATGAGAATGAGATTCCTGTGATTATGTTTGGAAATTTTGAGATTACTTCCACTAATGAAAAATAGGGTGATGCTATTCTAGGGGAAAGGCAGATGTATGCTTTCCGTGATGCTATGGATAGTTATTTGTTGAGGGATTTGGGATTCTGATGAAGCACTTTCACCAGGCTAAGTGGAAATTCTCCGATCACCCTTGTCTGTGCTGGATCGTTTTCTTGCAAGCGATAGTTGATGTGGTTTATTTCCATACAATGAGGCAATTCATTTTCCTATTTATCATGCAGACTATGCTCCTATTTTACTAAAAGCAGGTGACTGGGAAGGCGGCCTCCGGGTGGGAAATTATTCAAGTTTGAGGCTTTTTGGCTATCGAGTGAAGAATGTGGGCAGGTTGTCAACTCTGATTGGAATTAATGTGCTGGGAAGGTGATTTCGGTGAAATTGGCTCATATCTCAAGTAAGTTAACTGCTTGGTCTCAACAAACTTTTGGAAAGATCAAGAAAAGAATATGGAGGCGGAAAAAGCACTAAAAAATTTACAAGCTCAATTCTCTAATTCCCATATGCTAGAACTAGGGGTGTAAGCGGACTGCGAAAAGTCCAGAGTCCAATCCAGTCCAGTCCAAACTTGTCGGACTGGACTGGACTGAAAATTTTTCGGACTGGACTCGGACTCAAATTTCCGAGTCCAAATATTTTCGGACTGAATTTGGACTCACCCCTTTGGAGTCCAATAAGTCCAGTCCAGTCCAAAAATATTTTTATATAATATATATATATATAATTGATACTATTTTAAAATTTTTAGAGTTTTCAACCTTCCCTCTCTAAATATTTCAACTGGCGCTAGAAAATTTCACTTGGCGCTAGACAATTTCACTTGGCTCCATTTGTTACATAAGTAAATGATACTAGCAGTACTGCAGTAGTAGGCTAGTAGCCGACTAATTATTCTATCTCACTTCACCCCTCACTACTCACTTCCTCTCACTCTTTCATTTTCTTTCTACCTCGCTGTCTCGACTCTCGCATTCTCTATTTCTCTCTCAGATTATATTCTCAGTCTCTCTGCTTCCTCTCAACTTAGATCAAGGTAGGCATCTAATTCAACTTTTTATTCATAGTATTTTGCTTTAATTTAAGCTTTCAATCTAATTTGTAAACATTGATAATTAAATCAAATGTCAAATGCTCAAGCATCTCAAAAACGTTGTGAATCATTGAATCTAAATCGGAGCAAAAAAAAAATCGAACTGGACTGGACTGGATTCGGACTCAAGAAAAAATTATCGGACTGGACTGGACTGGACTCAAAAAATATTTGGATCGGACTTGGACTCAATTTCTCGAGTCCAAAA
Source organism: Beta corolliflora (assembly GCA_947648045.1). Classification (NCBI taxonomy): domain Eukaryota; kingdom Viridiplantae; phylum Streptophyta; class Magnoliopsida; order Caryophyllales; family Amaranthaceae; genus Beta; species Beta corolliflora. Next base: position 207,492 of record CANSZD010000338.1, on the reverse strand, counting down.
AACTTTGGACTGGATTTGGATTTGACAAAGTCCAATCCAGTCCAATCCACTTACACCCCTAGCTAGAACAATGTAATGTCATAGCAGCGAACCTTGATGAATTACATAGACTGGAAGAATAATGGCATGCTCAGGATGTTGATCGTAATACGAAATATTTTCACTATATGGCTAATCAGAGAAAGAAAAATAATCTGATTAAGGGTTTTTTTGATGAAAATGCAGATTGGAAGAAAGGCCGAGAAGATATTGCAGTAATACTATCTCGGTATTTTGACAACCTTTTTACGTCTAGTGGGTCGAGTAATTTTGATCAGGCCTTGGAGGGTATCCAGCATGTTGTGATAGAGGATATGAATGGTTCTCTTGCTGAAGAACCAAGTGGGAATGAGATAAAGGAGGCGTTGTTCTAAATGCATCCCAATAGAGCTCCAGGTGTTAACGTACGATATGCACGCTTTATTTTACCAAAAACAATGGCATGGTGTGGGGCCAGATATCATTGCTTTCGTAAAATGTCGGTGGCGTGGGGAAGCAAATTTAGATGAAGTAAATGGAACATGCATTGTTTTAATTCCAACAATTATTGAGCCAAAACATGTGGGAGAATTTCGCCCAATTAGTTTGTGCATCGTCGTGCATAAAATTATTTCAAAGGTTCGAGCAAATATAATGAAACCTCTTCTAAATTCAGTACTATCGATAAATCAAAGTGCATTTGTGCCAAAAGACTAATCACGGACAATGAACTTGTTGCTTTCGAGATTTTTCATGCCATGAAGCGGAGGGGTGAAGGTAAGTATGGCTCTATTGCGTTAAAATTGGACATGAGTAAAGCATATGATAGAGTCGAGTGGATGTTCCTGGAACGTGTTATGATCAAAATCGGGTTTACTACTGTTTGGATTGGGAAAATAATGAGTTGTCTGACTAGCATCACCTTCACTTTCAAGTTCAACGGGGGTGTTTCTGGAGCTGTTACCCCTTCCCGGGGACTTTGACAAGGTGACCCTGTATCTCCGTGTCTTTTCTTGTTGTCTGCTGATGCGTTTTCTCTTTTGAATCTAAAGCAGCACGAGCGAATTTGGTTCATGGGGCACAAAATTTGTAGGTGAGCGCCTAGGGTGTCCTACCTATTTTTTGCGGATGATAGCATTTTATTTGTTAATGCCAATTTGCGAGGATGCTCTAAGTTAGCTGATATTTTCAGTATCTATGCGGAAGCATCTGGTCTGAAATTTAATCTTAGCAAAACTAAAGTGGCATTTAGTAAAACTGTTTCTACTGAAAGAAGAAAGGAGATAACTGACACTTTGGGTGTTCGAGAAGTTGACAGACACGAAAAGTACCTGGGTTTGCCTACCATTATCGGAAGATCGAAGAAGGCAGTGTTTGCATGTTTAAAGGAGAGAATATGGAAAAAGTTGTAAGGGTGGAAAGAAAGATTGTTGTCTCGGCCCGTGAAAGAAGTTCTTATTAAAGCGAGTTGCTCGAGCAATCCCGACGTATATGATGAGTAAATTTCGTATCCCGGACGGACTTATTTGACGAGATACGTGCTTTATTGGCTTGATTTTTATGGGGGGGCTAAAAATGGGGAAAGGAAACTTCACCGCCATAACTGGGAATCCTTATGTATGCCGAAGTCGATGGATGGTATAGGCATTCGAGATTTAAAGTGTTTTAACCAAGCACTCCTAGCTAGAGATGGCAATTATCCATGGGTGAGTGGATTATCCACCTACCCGCCCCGAATAAATGGGTGATCACCCGCGGTGAAGCGGGTGACTGGCGGGTGATGGATGGATCGGGTGGTGGGTCGGGTCGGATATGGATGATATTTTTTGGGTCCATCACCCGCCCCAGCACCCGCTCCATCCATCCACTCATATATATTAAATATATATATATATATATATATATATATATATATATATATATATATATATATATATATTTATATATATATTATATATATATAAATATATAAAATATATATATATATATATATATATATATATATATATATATATATAATATAATATAAAAAAATATTTTATTTACCGCCACGTGTCATTTAAGGTAACTAAAAAAATACTTACTTTTTTTTAAGGGATACAAAAAATACTTATAATTACTTTTCGGTGTGTAATAAGATTGATATTTTATCGCTTTATTGTTAATCTATGAGACTATGATTAATTTTTCATATATTAATTTCTTTAAAACTGTTAAGTCTGAAAAATAGTTTTTGTTCCGTGTATCACCCGATTCCCACTCGCTCCACCCGCCCCACCCGCGGATGATGGGTGGAGCGGATATGGGTGAAATTTTTGGCGGGTGATGGATGGTGTGGATGGAGTTTTGAGTCGCGGGTGATGGGGCGGATGGAGCTCCACCCGACCCATCTCCGATCCATTGCCATCTCTACTCCTAGCCAAACAAGGATGGAGATTAATCACTAATCTTGATTCTCTGATTGGCTTGATTTTCAAAGCTAAATACCATAAAATTTTGAGTTTCCTGGAGGCTTACAAGGGCTTTGACCCTCCGATTAGCTTGATTTTCAAAGCTAGATAGCATAAAAATTTGAGTTTCCTGGAGGCTTAAAAGGGTTTTGACCCAAGTTATTCTTGGCGTAGTATATGGGGGAAAAATCATTGTTACTAGAAGGTCTTAAATGGAGAGTGGGAAATGGTACTCAAATCCAAGTTTAGGAAGATGCATGGTTGCCGAGCAATAGTTCTTCATTGGTTTCATCACCAAATATTAACAGTAATCCTGATATAAGAGCGTTAGATTTAATCAATTTTGATAGAAAAGAATGGGATATGGCCATCATTAAGAATCATTTTAATGAGGAACAATGTATGGATATCTGTGATATCCCACTGTCTGTTAATTCTTCTGAAGATTGACTGTATTGGTGGGCAAACAAAGATGGTGTTTATTCTGCCAAGTCGGGATATTGGCTTGGTTTTTTGGGGCGTATCCAAAGCTGGGAGGTCATTTATGGTGCTGCAAACAGTGAGGTATGAAAGCTTGTGTGGGGAATGCATGGTCCTCCGAAATTCAAACAATTTCTATGGAGGGCTTACAAGGGGAGTCTCGCAATCCAGGAACGGCTTTGTTACCGTCATATGCTGTTAAATCCGGACTATCAGACACGCGATGGGAATGATGAGACCATCATGCACTCATTGTTAGACTGCTTATATGCTCAAGCAATCTGGGCTTAAAGAGATTTTTTGGGACTTTGATGGAGGCTCCTTCTGCTTCTTCCTCTGTAAGTGTAGACACATAATCGTGTCTCCCCGTATAAGGGCCCAATTATGAAACATACAACGATCTTAATTGGTCCGACCCAAGGGCAGAGTAGTCCAAAGAGCTTAAACTATTTAATAAGTGTTAAAGTGTATTTTAATGATTCAAAATCATATTTTAAAGCCCACTTAATATTCATGATAACAAATTGTATTTTGAGCCGAACTCTTTGAAAAAAGCCCAATTAATTATTTAATATTAATTAATTGTTTTATTAAAATGAAATAAATATTTTCGAAGATATTTTTATAATTAAAATCGGATTTTATCCCCTAAAATCAGATTTTCGGAGTTAAAAGATAAAAGAAAATCATTAAAACGCGTTTTATAAAAAAGCTGTCAAAACGTGTCAAAAAGCAAGGCAGTGCGCCAAGCACACCGTCGTGCGCCTGACACCATTTTCCAACTATGTCAGGCACACCAATGTTTGCTTGACACATGGCATTATGTGTCACACATAGCCGTGCGGCTAGCGCACTCCCCTGCGTGACACGCAGTGTTCTTTTCTATCTTTTTTAAAGCGTGTACCACGTGTACGTAGCTGATTGGGCGAGTTGCATCAGGCGCACATTGGTGCGCCTGACACGTGTAATTATGCGTCACACAGAGACGTGTGCCTGGCGCATTCTCTGCGTGACGCGCAGATTCTGTTTTCCTATAAATAGGTCTTGATTTCCCAGGGTATTTCATATGGTTTTTCATATAATTTTCGTACAACTTTACACTTCGAACTTTACGAATATCTACAAAATCTCTGTACAAAACTCATACTTTCATACTTTACAAACCAAACACATACTTTCAGACATACATACACGTTCATATCTTCAGGCTTCACGATTGCTCGTCCCGAAGGTTGTCAATCTCTCATACCCAAGCCACGGTATAATCCCGAGGGTCCTTGATTAAATTTATTTTTATATTGAAGTTACTAACGATTTCTTTCCTGACGTAGATCTTTAATATAAAAGTCGTTCCTTTGTACATTCTAAACCTTTTATTCTTTTTTACTATTTTATATGCTTGCCTGATTGTCCAGCTTGCCTTTTCATCACATCACATGTTATTACTGCTAATCAAAGACCTAAAGAACTGTTCTAATATTAATCAGATAATTTGGACAACTTGCTAGGTTCCCTGTAATTTAATTGCATAATAACATATCACTAAAAAATAGTGTTTTATGTGTTTCCTGAACTAACCTAGACTAAATTATTTTTAGGGTGCATGAAAATATTATGTGGTTATTCTATTGCATAAAACTTGACATGAATCGATATTTAGTAGAGGCCAGCAATGGGCGAATATGGTTCATTATGACCGTGTTCGTACCCTCACCCCCGAACTCAATCTATGGTTCATGACCATCTATGGAGTCAGGACGGGGAAATCTACATTGGATAAGTCTCTAATTTGTCCCTACGATTTCCCAATATCCAATTAGGTTTATGAGTCTTCCTTTAAAGACTTGTTTGCGGCTTATTTCAATACAAAACGTTTTCAATAAAACTTTTACAATGGGGTAGTCAAATACGCGCTCACACCGCGTAGGCGAAATAAAACACGCCTACAATTTGGCGACTCCACTGGGGAGGATTTTAAAAAAATTATTTTTTTAAATGAGTGGGTGAAACTCGAAATATACGATTCATATACTCTTTTTATGCTTTAGAATGACATTACAGTATTGCATATGCATGGCTATTGTTTAAGCCACCATAAGGACAATCTACCTTGCCTCATTAGCGCATGTTCCATGTGTGAGGCCACCCTAGGGGTTTTTGCGCTTTGTCCTTCCAAAACACTTCCTGAGCGATAGTGTTGGATCTTAGTCATAAGCAAACCTACCCAACCATGGCATTGTTCTCTTGAACCTGACTTGATAACTGGAGTGCGTCTTACACGTGGCCACCTTTTTAAGCAGAGGTACGAAGCGTGGGATCAATCTCTTAGTCATGGACCCTTTTCGGCTTTAACCTAAACCTGGCCATAGTTGAATGTAGATCTGGACTTTAGGTTAAGAACTTTTGCATCCATGTTATATGACATTTGCTTGTGATTGCAATTTTTGCCTGCTGTTATTTTGCCAAAATCGTTGTTATGTGTCGCACCTAAATCGCGTCTACAAGATCGTCAAAATAACCCGAACTTTCGTCGAATTGTCGAATTGCATGCCGGGGGGCAGTGCGCCTGGCGCACAGCTCCCGCGCCTGACGCAGAGGCTTCGCACCGAGCGCACGTTGTTGCTTGGCGTGCAGCCTTTACACCTCATGCTATCGCCAATTCGACTATCGTTCAAGTCCTAATAAGCAGTCAACAAATCCGTCATAATGTCATGTTTGTCATTGCGTCCCGAAATTATGTGCAGTTATTCAAAACCTCGCCTAAATCTCCAAAAAACATGTCGGGGAGCAGTGCGCCACGCGCATTAGGTTGCGCATGGCTCACCGCTCCTGTGCCAGAAGCACGTCGGTGTGTCTCGCGTAGAAATGCTGTGCTGGCACACGCAACCGTGCATCGCATGATTTTCGTCGATTTGTTCGTGGTGGTGGTCGATCTTGCATTCTTTCCGTCTGCATTCATTAAGTCTTCGGACTATAAAAGTTCATTCAGTAAGTCTAGTTTGCATCTTTATGTGAACCCTAGTCAAGTCTTCGGACTATAAAATCCCAATCCTAGGTCTAGTTTGCATCTCCATGTAAGCCCTGGTTAAGTCTTCGAACTATAAAAGATCAATTCATACCCTTAGGGCTATCCCGCTTGCTCTCCTATAAGTTTAGAGTCTAGTCCAGTCTGCTTGCATAGTCCAGTCCATATCTGCATATGCATATAGTTAGGCCCATGTCAGCATCATGGTCAACCCCATACTAGTCCAAAACCCATAATCATTTCTAATCCTTCATTTCAAAATCATTTGCCATCTCCATTTTCCATTTCCATTTCTCATTTCCCATTTCCCATTTCTTCATTTCTCATTTCGAAATTCATTTCTAAAACCTACAAGCGAGGCCCACTCAATTCTGTTCATGACCGGTCGAGAGATTACAACATTTGAAACGCCTAATGGAGGAACAAATGTGAGCCTACTCTATGGCTCGTCAAGCGCACTATCACCACCATGACTTCATTTAGAGTCATGACATTACTTTTTGACCGCCTTCACAATAGAGGCGCAATCACTTCTATAGGGTCTACTCCGAACCCTGCACCTAAAACAAAATACAAAATTTTTAACCACCTTCATAATAGAGGCGCGGTCATTTCTATAGGGTTTGCTCCGAACCCTGCACCTAAAAGAAAATTCAAAAGGTGCAACCTATATTTCTACCGCGAATTCCAACAGAATGATGAACATCTGACATCTAGTGTCAAATACCATCTCCGCGCTGCGAAGCGTGGTCGACGACAACAGACTTCTAATGCTTGCTACAACAAGAATTAGCATCACGAGTAACCCTTTTGCGCAATTGGCATCAATAATTCAACGAGGTTTAGTCTTTTATTTCTAGTTTCCTAGGATGAGTCAGAGAGTCCTTACCCTAAGCCATTTTTGTCCTTTCCCATCGAGTCTATGTTACTATAGGACTTCATTATATAGTCTTTTCATTTTTATTTCATTTTATTTTTCTTTTTTATTTTCATTGGCGTTTCACCATCATTTATGCTTCGAATTCGATGATGAAACCCAAATCAGATTATCTTTAATGACTTTTATTAATATAAAAATATATATACATAAAAAATAAAAAAATAAAAATGGACATACTTTGGATTAAGAGTTATCCCCCTCTTCCCTCCATCATTCCATAAGCCATCATCTATGAGCCATCCTCCATGCAATCCAAAATAAAATCCCTTAAAACCATCATCCTCCGTGATCCTTAGCAATATAACCTTTCCAAATCAAAACTCCATAAATAACCTTCAAGCCTTCTAATATCCTAAACCAAAAATACGTGCCAAAACCTTACTAAAAAAAATCAATGTTAGGCAAAAAAAAAGGTGGAAAAAAATTCAAAGTGCAAAAATAAAAAAGCAAAAGCAAAAGAAAACGCACAGGATAAAAAAAACCAAAGGCAAAGAAATAAAAAGTCAAGCTAGGGGGCTTCCACACAAGTTCTATCCCTTATTCAAATCCCTCAATCCATCAAAACCTTAACCCGTATAATCCAAATCCATGATCCTACATTAGCCCAGCCAATTAAACCTTTATCAAAACCTAAAACCTCAACCTTTCAACCTTTCATATCCAACCCTAAATCCTTCTCCAAGGTATGTCCAAGGCCGCTAGGTTGAAAACCCGAAAGGGGGGCCTAGGAAAAAGTTAGGGCACAAAAAAAATCACATAAAGAAACAATCAGATCCAGAACTACGAATGGTCTGATTCCGCAAGGATACGTAGGAATCCTCATCTCGAGGTCCGACCTCTTCAATAAAAAAAAATCAAGGTCTCATGATTTGATTTTCTAGAATTCAGGAGCATACTCTTTCTAGATCCCGACATAGACTCGAGTCCGAACCTAGCTACGTCAAAACCTTTTCCCGCTTATATTTATTTGAATCACAAATTTAAACCTTTTTATTTTTCAATCCAAACTCTCCTTGTCCCTGAAGGACTCTCCGAAATTCCATGATTTCTGGTGATATTTAACTTTGCCTATATCAACTCCTCAAAGAAGAATCCCCAGTGATAACTTTGAACGATTCAAGACAGATCAAATACAATTCAATTAAGGCTCGCAGTGCCTAATTCAAGACAAGCTTACCCAAATTGGGTGCTTCCTATATATGTGATGGTTCTCCCATATCAAATCAAACTCCCGAAAAGTTGTAACCTGCGGACCTCATTTACGGACCCCGATTACTTACTAAAATAGTTTTCGAAAATCATTCTATCTATTCTGTCTCTCTACCTATCCAGATCTCCTAGCCTTGCAAAACCCTAACCTTGCATTGCATTACATACATCGTAGTCTTGCATAACCCTGACCTTGCATGACGTGTCATGTTCCTTAGCTTTGCATAACCTTGATCCTTGCATAGCGTCTCATGCATCCTTAGAGAGTCTAAGTTTGCATTATTTGCATCATTATGTGCCTTATCTGAGTTGTTTGCACCTATCTGCTAACATCTTCTTCTGCAGGTAATCAGATTGCTTGTACGTATTTGCCCTGCATACTAGGGGTGTTCATAACCGGGTACCCGGCTTTTCGGGTACCCGGATATGCGGGTACCCGCATATTCGGGTACTTGAAAAGTCAGCCCATGACCCGACCCGGGAAATTCGGGTACCCTGTTTTCCCGGGTCGGATCATAGGGTACCCGGCTCGTTTTTCCTTTTTTTTTTTTAGCTAACACTAGTGACTAGCCCATTGCAAATTAATACTGGATTGCTAAATGACGCCCTAGAATTTCCTAGTAACGCCCTAAATACATATAAAATACAGTATTTATATACTTTCCATCTCTTTTTATCATTTTCTCTCATTCCTTCTTCACTTTGCCTCCCCATCTTCTTCCACATCACCACTTGGCACTGACGCCAGCACACCACCGCCACACCACCACCGGAGGCACTGCTGTACTGCCGTACCGCCACCACCCCACCCTTCTTCTCCCCCTTCTTCTCTCCTCTGTTTTCTTCAATTTATAAAAAAAATCAAAAAAAAAAGAAGGCGTCCACCATGGATGCCCCACCATCGGTGGAGGCGTCCATGGCAGGCGCCTCACCCTGTGGCGGAGCGCCTGCCATGGACGGTTCCACCTATGGTGGAGGCGTCCATGGTGGACACCTCTCCATATTCTTTTAAAAAAAAATTCAAAAAAAAAAAGAGGCGTCCACCATGGACGCCCCACCACCGGTGGAGGCGTCCTTGGCAGGCGTCTCACCCTGTGGTGGAGCACCTGCCAAGGACGCCTCTACCGGTGGTGGGGCGTCCATGGCGGACGCCTCTCCATATTTAAAAAAAAATCAGTCTCCTTGCAAACAAGTCTATGAAGAATCTGACAGAAAAAAAAATGCTGTAGAATGGTTACTATATTAATTTTATACACCAATAATAACAAATATAAATGCACATAAATGAAGAAAATATAGTTGCAGAGAAGAAGATCCATTCAAAGTTCAAAGCTTTTTAAGATTTGAATCTAAGAGGAGAGAGAAAATGACGTGGGGTGTGAAAGATAGTGTTGTATTCTGCTGACCACCAATCTTCCCAGAAAGTGAGAGTGCAAGTGTGGTGGTGGTGGTGTTGGTGGTGGCTCCAATGGTTGTGGTAGTAGGGAAAAGGGGAGGGGAAGGGAAGAAGAGAGAAAAGAAATGGAGGTATAAATATACAATATAAAAATACTGTATTTAGGGCCTTAGTAGGAAATATTAGGGCGTCAAATATCAAATTCCAATTAATACTTGAAACATAAAATTGGCCCACTGCCAAGTGCCAAAGTCCATAAAACTTCAAACAAATCACAACATTTTGTTGATTAAGCACTGCCACTGTGATAAAAATGTGGACTAGGCCACTGCCACTATCTTCTAGTTCGAGCTACGAGAGCTTGTTGTACTGAATCTGCAACTCAACAATTTAACTTTAAAATAACATAATCTGTAACTCAACAATTTATATTTAAAATAACATAATCTGCAACTCAACAAATTATATTTAAAATAACATAATCTTTTTTTTTTTTTACAAAGGATAAATAGAAAATAACATAATCTGCAACTCATAAACATATTTACTACTAATCAACTTCTTATCACCATGAAGTTACATGCTACCACTTCCTTAAACTCCTATCTAACTCAGCTCTAAAACTACTAATGAATAGCTCAGCCCTCTCGTCAATTCCCAACACCGATGTCACCGATCCAACCGAACCATCACCATGAATGTTCTCATGATTTATTTCACCACTTTGCATGATTAACTTCGACGTCGATTTAGAACACGAAGGATGTTAGAGAGAGGCGAGGCAGAGTGTGGACTGTGGAGTGAGGCTGTGAAAGTGTTAGGTGAGGACTGAGGGTTTTGCGATTTTGGTTTCCTAATGGGCTGTGTTATTGTGTTGTATTGTTGTTGTGGGCCAAAACAAAAGGGCAAAAGTTTGGCAGTTTGCTGGTCCGAAATATAAAAAAAAACAAGGAAATCCTTAACCAGCCGGGTACCGGGTACCTTCCTCTCTTGTATCTTCGGCCCATTACCCGACCCGGATTTCCTTGTTTTTACCGGGTCGGGTACCCGGCCCAATAAAATCCAAAAAATCAGATTTTGACCCGGCATTTTTTGGGCGGGTCAGCGGGTTTTCGGGTCGGGTAGTCGGGTCGGGTTTTTTTGAACACCCCTACTGCATACTAACTTTGTTTTGCAGAGACCGATGTATATAGATCAGTTCTAAACTGCAGAGCGTTTAGAATCGTTCTCCGTCCCGACACCGTGTACTTTCACTATCGGTTTCCTGAACCTCAGTCAAAGTGGGGGCTTCTGTAGACACATAATCGTGTCTCCCCATTCAAGGGCCAAATGATGAAACATACTGCAGTCTTATCCGAGCCAAAGGCTGAGCAGTCCGAAGAGCCAAAACTATTTTAAAAGTGTTAAAGCGTATTTTAATGATCCAAAATCGTATTTTAAAGTCCACTTAATTATTCATGATAATTAATTGTATTTTGAGCCCAACTCTTTGAAAAAAGCCCAATTAATTGTTAAATAATAATTAATTGTTTTATTTAAATAAAATAAATATTTTCAAAGATATTTTAATAATTAAAATCGGATTTTATCCCGTAAAATCATATTTTCGGAGGTAAAAGATAAAATTAAATCCTAAAAACGCGTTTTATAAAAAAGCTGTCAACACGTGTCAAAAAGCAAGGCGCTGTGCCTGACTCACCATCGTGCGCCAAGCGCACCACCGAGCGCCAAGCGCACCGTCGTGTGCCTGCCGCACCATTGTCCAACTGTGTCAGGCACACCAATGTTTGCCTGACACATGGCATTATGTTTCACACAGAGTCGTGCGCCTAGCGCACTCCCTGCGTGACACGTAGTGTTCTTTTCTATCTTTTTTAAAGCGTGTACCACGTGTACGTAGGCGATTGGGCGTGTTGCGTCACGCACACATTGGTGCGCCCGACACGTGTAATTGTGCGTCGGACGAGACGTGCGCCTGGCGCACTCTTTGCGTGGCACAAATTCTGTTTTCCTATAAGTAGGTCTTGATTTCCCAGGGTTTTTCATATGAATTTTCATATAATTTTCATACGACTTTACACTTCGAACTTTACGAATATCTACAAAATCTCTATACAAAACTCATACTTTCATATTTTACAAACCAAACACATACTTTCAGATATACATACACGTTCATATCTTCAGGCTTCACGATTGCTCGTCCCAAAGGTTGTCAATCTCTCAGTCCCATGCCACGGTATAATCCTGAGGGTCCTTGAATAAATTTATTTTTATATTAAAGTTATTAAAGATTTCTTTCCTGATGTAGATCTTTAATATAAAAGTCGTTCCTTTGTACATTCAAAATCTTTTATTCTTCTTTATTATTTTATATGCTTGCTTGATTGTCCAGCTTGCCTTTTCATCACCTCACATGTTACTATTGCTAATGAAAGACCTAAGGAACTGTTCTAATATTAATCAGATAATTTTGACAACCTGTTAGGTTCCCTCGAATTTGATTGCATAATAACATATCACTAAAAATAGTGTTTTATGTGTATCCTGAACCAACCTAGACTAAATTATTTTTAGGGTGCATGAAAATATTATGTGGTTATTCTATTGCATAAAACTTGACATGAATCGATATTTAGTAGAGGCCAGCAAAGGACGAATATGGTTCATTATGACCGCGTTCATACCCTCACCCTCGAACTCAGTCTATGGTTCATGACCATTTATGGAGTCAAGACGGGAAAATCTACATTGGATAAGTCCCTAATTTGTCCCTACGATTTCTCAATATCCAATTAGCTTTATGAGTCTTCCTTTAAAGACTTGTTGACGCCTTCTTTCAATTCAAAACGTTTTCAATAAAACTTTTACAATGGGGTAGTCAAATACGCGCTCACACCGCGTCGGCCAAAAAAAACACACCTACAGTAAGGATTTTATGGGTTGCAGAAGAATAGAAGTAGTTGACCTGATCATATTTTGTACTCTATGTTGGGTTCCATGGCATTGTCGTAATCTCTCTATCTTCGAAATGAGACACCTAATGTTGTGCAAAATGCATCATGGTATATTAGAATGGTGGCAGACTACAGTAAGTAGACAGCTTCGCAACAATCCTAATGCAGGTGTAGTTCGCGTGACTAAGAGGTGGCTAGTGCTGGAGGAGGGTTGGGTGAAGGTTGATGCTCATGTTGATATATGATGGTAGGGGCGTGGGGATGGGTATTTGTAACAGGCAGTCCTTCTCGACCAGCTTATGGAGGATTAATGTACTGCGGAATTAAAGAATCTGATCGAGCTGACCAACTGCTACCATCACACTCACTGAACTATACCAGAGAATGTGGAAATCAAAATCCCAACTTTATTCAATTTAAATTAACTATTACAACAACGCTTTGATTCTCAGACTCTATAAATTCCTCTGCCAAATCCGGCAGAGTTCCCTTTGAAAATACGATTTTTTCACCAAATGCCCCTGAGTTTTCACGAAATTCACCGGGTACCCTCGCACTTTTGAAAATACACCTGGTACCCATCAGTTACTGTGTATTAACATGAAATTCCCTTACACTTAACGGACGTTAGTGCTCCGTTCCTGCTTATTTACAAGAATGCCATTAATTTGTGGCGCCATAATGATAACCCCCCCTGTCAGACATCTTCAACCCAGTTCGAAAAAAATTTGTCCCCTCAACTTCCTTCCTCTGTTCTGGGTCATCCATGGAACCCTAAAACTTGAGCCTTTGAAGGAAATTCTTGATTCATTTGGTGCACTTTAGTGAGTTTTTTGGGTGCGATTGTGTTGGAGTGCAAAAATTTGAAGAAAAGAGTGAAGAAAAAGCACGAATTTCTGGAATTGCGAAGAACTGAAAAAAAATTAATCGACGGTTCAAAATCTTCAAAAGGTAAAATTTTACTTCCTTTTCTTCATTCTAAAGTGCTTTAAAACTTAGTAAACATATGATTGTTGCATGTATAATGTTTTGTATTGTTGTGATTGTTGTGGGATGTTAGGGTTAGATTGTTGTTGTAACTGTGTTTTTTTCGAAATTTGTGTGCTTTTACTTTACTTTGTGTTTGATGTTGATGTAATCTTGTTATTAGGATGGCTGCTGTGTGGTTATTGGTACATTACAGTACCCATGATTTTGATGTTAGGGTGGAGGACACTGATTTGTGTCATTTAATAGGTTTATTTGAGGATTTTCTTGAGGAATCGGTGAAGCAAAATGTGTATTTGCCTAAAATGTTTAGGTTGTTAGTTGAAAACCCTAGGACAAAGAAGAAAATAGAGTTGAGGACTTATTCTGATTTGATGAAACTGTGGGGGTGGGGCTTGGGCAAGGATACCATTGAGGTATGGGTAGAGGAGACTGCAGACCCTTGCCAAGTTTTTAGGTCTGTCCTTGCAAAGAAGGAGCAGGATGAGATGGAGAAGCTTGAGAACATTAGGAGAGTGCAGGAGATTTTACAGAGGGAGAGGGAAGAGGAGATTAGAAAACAAGAGGAAGAGGAGAATGAAAGGAGGAAACAAGAGGAAGAGGAGGAGCAGAGGAGATTGGAGGAAGAGATGTTGTATGCTAAGGGCTTATGTGTTGCTGTGGAGGTTCCTGTATTGTCAGTAGAGAATGATGAGGTTGAGTACATGAGGGTGTACTCAACCCAAGAAGCTGATGTTTACTTCTCTGGCACATCTCAACCAGAACCTGAGCCTCAAACACAAGAACCACATGCCTCACAGCCCACCCCAGAACAAACACAACCCACCCAAGAACAAACACATCCCACCCCAGAACAAAAACAACCCACCCATGAACAAACACAACCCACCCAACAACAATAGCCCACAAAAACAACACCCAGGAAGAAGACAACATCAATAAAACCACAAACACCCAAGAAGAAAAAACTCACACCAAGGCCCAAGAAGAAGGCTACCCCTAAACAACAACCCACCCCCTCACAGCCCACATCCACAAAGCCCACCCCCTCACAGCCCCCCCCCTCACAACCCACCCAAGAAGATCCTACTCCCCCACGGCCCACTCCCTCACACCCACCCATCCTACTCCCTCACAACCCAACCCAGCCCTTACTCCCTCACAGCCCACCCCCTCTGAGCCATCTTCACCTCCACTTTCCCAGCATACATCACCACCACCATCAGTGCAAGGGAAGGTTAAAAGGGTTAGGCCCTCATGTTATAAAGTCCCTAAAACTACAGCTAAAAAGCAGGGCACCTATGTTCCAAAACCTCAGGGGATAGGGAGGAAGGGTAGTGGAAGGAGAGCTAAGGTACATGGACTGGATTTTAGTGATGATGATGGAGATGCTGAGGGCAGTGATGATGAAGATTTTGTTGCTGGGGAGGATGAAGAATCATCTGAGGATGATGATGTGTTAGGTGACTTTGTGGTAGAAGAGGGGGATGACCTCCTAGATGATGATGTTTCTGAGCTAGATTTTGAGGATTACCTAGATGGAAGCTCAACCATGGACAAGGTGTACCGAATGGGAAAATATGGACTGAGAGCGACCATATGGTAGTATAGTACTAGAGCCTTGGTTGATCTTTCCAACTAGAGAGGTGTTTCTAGAAGTTATGAGAGACTTTTGCATTCAAGAGGGGTTTGGCCTTTGTGTTTTCAAGGCTGACAACAAGAGGTTTACTGCTGCTTGTATAATGGAAGCATGTGAATGGAGGATACATGCTTCCAGGTTAACTGACAAGATAAGTTGGGCCATAAAGACTATCAAGGGGGAACACACAACCTGTGGGAGGTTGGAGGAGAACCCCATAATTTCTTCAAGTTAGTTGTGTAAGCACCTACTGGATGTGATTAAAAGCAGTCCTGAAATTCCAGTGGAATCTTTGCAAAAGATCACCCAAGAGAGATTTAGGGTGATAGTGAATAAGAGACTGTTTTATAAAGTGAAGGTCATGGCTTAGGAGCAGATTTATGGGGGTTTTGCTGAGGCTTATAGCTTGCTTTGTCCGGATATGCTGAGGTTATTAAAGCAACCAACCCTGGGTCATATGCATTGATAACTGGGACTGGGAACACAGGTCAGGTGGCACCTAGGTTCAAGGCTTGTTTTTTCTCTTTTGTTGCAGGTCTTTGATAGGCATTGATGGGGCACATTTGAGTGGATACTATAAGGGGATATTGTTGTCAGCTCTTGGTGTGGATGGTAATAATGAGATTTTTTTGATTGCTTATGGGATAGTTGACACCGAGAGCACAGAGTCTTGGGAATACTTCTTTAGGAATTTAAGGATTTGCTTTGAGAAGGAAGGGTGCACCAAGGATGACCGGTGCTTCATTAGTGACGAGGATGAGAGGGGTGGATGTTCTTTGTCCATAGGGTGTTTCCCAAGGCAAGTAGAAGGGTGTCTTTGCCAAAGACCTTTACATGAATTGCAAGAATTTAGGCTGGAGTGGAACAGCCTTCCATAAACTGTTCTGGATTGCAGCAAATGCTTACAACACCTATGTGTTCAACAAGGCTATGGAGAAAATCAAGGCTTTTGATGTAGATGCTGCAGCATACCTAGACACCACAACAGAGCAGTGGTCTAGGTACATGTTTGACTCAACAATCAGTTGTGATCACAACACTACAAACTTTGTTGAAAGTTTCAATGCTTGCACCAAAGCTCACAGAGATTTACCTGTGCTGAATCTACTTGAAGGTATTCATTTTTGACTTTGTTTATTTTGTTTTCAATTACTATATTATTCAAGGTCTAATATTTTTGTTCTTTTTCACAGCCATTAGAGTCTGGTCCATGAAGAGGATATGTGCAAGGTTTGACAAGGCCATTGACATGGAGGCAGGGCAGCTGACTGATTATGCTTCAAAGGTCCCTGAAACTAGGAGTGGGGATTCAAGGTTCTGTCATGCTACACCATGTGGAGGAGGAGAGTTTGAAGTGACAGAGATGGAAATGTGAAATTCCCAATCAATTTGGCTAGGCTCAGTTGTGGCTGTGGCAAGTGGCAAGGTTGTGGGATCCCTTGCAAGCATGCCTTGAGGGTCATGTACAATAAGAGGATTGACCCTCTTGAGTATGTGTCTGATTATTACAAGGGGCAGCTTACAAGGCCACCTATGCTGAGCACATCCATCCCATGGCTGATCCTTCTCAATGGCCATATTACAATCTCCCTCACATTCACCCTCCAAACAGGAAGAGAGGTGTTTGGCGGACCTCCAAAACAGAGGAAAAGAGGAGTGAATGAAGCAAAGAAGGCCAAGAGACATAGCTCTATTAAGTGTAGCAAGTGCAAGCAACTTGGCCACAATGCAAGAACATGTGGCAGAGGTGATAAAGGTCAAAATAGAGTTGCAGACAGTGGGGCTAGTACTTCCAAGGCACATAAGAGAGCAAGGAAGGCCACCTAAGCAAGCTAGCAACAACAACCTTGGTTTTGAATAGATTTTTTTGGGTTCTAATTAAATGTTTATATTTTTGGGTAATTAAGTGATTTTAGTTTTTGTAAAGAAACAAGTGATTTAGTCCTCCATTTCATGATGTTCTAGTGAAGTCGGTTTTTGTAAAGAAACATAACAGGAGATTAGTTTTTGGCTATGGATACATATGTATGCTACAATGATTATTATGAATAGCAACTTTGTTTTTCCAAATCTTGTGGCAATAATTACATAACTTACTTCCAAATTACAAAGAGGAGCAATACAAACATAAGTAAACCTAACTTAGTTGTAAGCCTAACTAACTTCTTTTGTTCTTTAAGCTTCTTCTTCAATTGCTTCAATTCTTCTTGCATATTCTCATCCTCTGCGCTTCCCATACTCTGTTAGATGTGTGATCAAACAAGCTAAGGGAACCGGATATACCACTCCAAGGCACGGAAACTACGCTTTCCTATTAGTTTAATTTCGCCCCTCTAGGATCACCGGGTTAACACGAAATAACTAATGAGATACAATGGAGAAAACAATTCACAAGATGATCTTCTATGTGAATCAACAAGAACTTTGAGTTTTTAGTTTGTGAAGAACACTAGAGAGAAAATAGCAAGGTTTCTCTCAAGCAAAGCAAGTGTATTGGAATGTGAAAAATCTGATTTTTCCTCCTTTTTCTCATAAGAATGACAAGGGTCATATATAACATATTCCCCCATAGATTAGAGTTGTTACTCCCTTTAATCCCCTGATTAAGAATCCTTAATCGTCATTAAAAGGATAACGTAAACAACACAACGGTTATAAACCGTCCACGCAAAATTTCACGCCCCAAAACAGAATACACGTCGCGACCCGCGATACAGATCGCGAGTCGCGAAAGTGCACTGGTCGCGACCCGCGACAGGTGTCGCGACCCGCGACGGCCCCCTGGTCGCGACCCGCGACCAACCTTCTGTTTTGCTTGATTGCTTCACGTGATTTTGCGCATTGTAATCTTAGCATACTAGACCTCCTCCTCTTCTAGTATAGAACCATATGAGCTTATAAAACCCATTACCCTATAAATGTTCCAACATACTCTATGCCTCATGATGGATGCCTCCACTTTGCTCCACCCAACCTTTGCACCACCTAAAAGTGTCACAAACATCATACTTAAAGTACAATCGTTGTGGGTTTAAACTTGAATCAGAACTTCTAATTGCTAATTTCCTCCCACATCTACACATTCGATTTGGAACCCTAATGTATGTAGATTCTTGGGTTGAGGAAGATGTTTTTGAGAGAGAGCTCATTAGGATAATTTAGAGAGATGATAACAAGAGAATTCAGGTAAGGATGTTAAGAGGGAGATCAACAATATATAGAGAAACTGAGTGAAAAGACATAACGGCTAGTTTTTCAATCAATTTCTAACCGTTAAACTACAGGTGGTATTTCAAAACATTTAGGGGTACCTGGTGAAATAAGTTTCATTTTGAGGGTACCTCGTGAATTTAAGTTTGCTCTAACGGGGGACAAACGGATGGTTGACAGCAGGGGCATTTGGGTGTATTATGTTAAAACTGAGGGGTACCAGATGTATTTTCAAAAGTGTGAGAGTACCCGGTGAATTTCGTGAAATCTCAGGGGCATTTGGTGAAAAAACCGTTGAAAATATAACAACCCTAAAGCGGGAAATCATTTAAACATGTCCACAATCCGAATCAAATTAAATATTCCCAATTCCAACACCCAACAGCCTCAACGCTTTCGCGGAGCAATACCAAGAGAGAATCAAGCGCATTAACGCCTCTTAAATATAAAAATGAAAAACAACTAAGTAACGACCACACTATTACAAGATTGAGTGACTTTGCTTTGAAATACAATATAAAATTACAATCACACTTCTAGCATTCTGAAACCTTCAACTTTAAGTAATAATATCCAAGTCTTGAACCTGCAGCAAATAGAAAACAAAACGTACACACATCAGCAAAGTCGAGTACTAACCCATCAAATAGATTTAAAACATGATTTGGTGTTCCTTTACTTGAAAACGATTCAATCAAAGTTACAACAACAATAGCAGCAGCCACTAGTAGAAAAAAACGCAAGGGCTGCGGTATTTTGAAAAACGTATCCCTTAATAGTGAAAGGCTGGGGTTAGCCCGAAAACCGCAGCCCTTCGTATACGAAGGGCTGCGGTTTTCATAACAAACGCAGCCCTTCACTTGCCTTTTTTTATTTTAACTTTTGCGCGCATATACTCAGTCCTTCCCTCCCTCCCTCTAATCCCTAGCTGAACCCTCCTCTCAATCTCTCCCTTCACACTACGCCCTTCTCTCTCTCAGGCTTTGTTTGGTAGGAAGGATTTTGATGGAAAAGAAAGGAAATGAAAGATAAAAACAAACTTTCTCATGTTTGGTAAAAGAAAATAAGAGGGGTTTGATGGGAAAGGAGAGGAAGTGGAATGAAAAGAATACTCTTAAATCCTTGCTTCCCTTTCCTTCCCAAATCGGAGGAATTTGACAGGAAAGAAAGCTAACAAACTTTTAGCTATGTTTTCTTTATTTCCTTCATTTCCTTTCCTTTACTAAGGACAACCAAACATGTGATTCTTCTCAAATCCACCAATTATACCAAACATTGAAAACTAAAACTACCTTCTTTTTTCTTATTTTCCTTTCTCTTCCTTTCTTTTCGAATTTTTTCCTTCAATAATGCTAAAATGGGTATTAATTCCTGAAATGTGCCGAAGTTTAAATTAATTCCCTGGGTACCGTCCACGTAGGACGGCACGCGAGAATTTTGTTTTTTTAACAAAACCGCTACTCCAAGTAGCGGTTAATACCAATAATGTAAAGTTGACCGCTACTTCAAATAGCGGTTATATGATGTCCTTAAGACAAGTTATAAATAAAAGGCATGCATATAAACCGCTACTTCAAGTAGCGGTTAATACCAATAATGTAAAGTTGACCGCTACTTCAAATAGCGGTTATATGATGTCCTTGAGACAAGTTATAAAGGGGATGCATATAAACCGTCTTGAAAGTAGCGGTTTACTATGAAACAAAAAAAAAAAAAAAAAAAATTTTTTTTTTTTTGTTCCACAGTAAACCGCTACTTCAAGTAGCGGTTTGCTTAAGAAACCGCTACTTCAGTAGCGGTTTTACCCCATATACTTGGTTTTGAAATAACTTGAAGTTAACCGCTACTCCGAGTAGCGGTTTGCTTTGAAAAAAACAAATTTCTGGCGCGCCGTCCTACGTGGACGGTATCCATGGAATTAATTTGAACTTGGGCACATTTCAGGAATTAATACTCATTTTAGCATTATTCAAGGAAAAAATTCCTTTCTTTTCCCTTCCTTTACTAAAAAAAATACCAAACAAAGTGTCAGACTCTCACTCACACCCCTGCCGCGCTCTCTCTCTCACCGACCTCGGCTGCCGTCTGGCTTTGTTCGCCGGAGCGAGCTCATCTTTCTGCCGCGCTCTCTCTCTCACCGACCTCAGCTGCCGTTTATTTCTCTCACACTCTCCTCCTCCTTCTTTCGATTTGTCGCGCGAACACTGCTGCTCAGCGTGTCGGTGCCGGAGCTCCGTTCTCGACTACCTCGCCGCTGAGGTATTTTCTTTCTCCTCTCTGTTTTTTCAATGCTTTTCATGGATCTAGGGTTTGAGATTGGGTTTGAAATTGTTGTAGTTTCGCAATCGCTTGAGTTTGAATCTCAGACCATTTCAAAGCTGAATCTCATCTCCAACGTTGAGGATTAAGGTAAATATTCTTGCATTTTCTATTTATTCTGAAATTAGAAAGTTTAATTGCTGAATTTGGAGGTTGAATTTTGGTCGTGTGTTGGTGTTCTTCGTTTTTGTACGGTGTAAATTTGATTGGTATGTTGCTGAATTTGGAGGTGGAATTCGTTTTTTTTTTTTTTTGTTTTTGGTGAAAGAGAAGAATGAAATTAAAAATATATTGGTATTAGTTTGGTGAAAGAGAACCAAAATCCAATGAGCTTAATTATGTAATGCCTATGCAAATTTAATCAGGTCCTTTTGCCTTTTGTAAGGATTTGTTTGTGTTCAATTAATTGCAGCTTTATTTAGAAATGGCAAATTTCTACCTCAGAATTCATGTATTCATTTGGAAAAGATGCAAACTTTAAAGTTGAGGAGTGGGTTGTTATATAATTCAGATTAATAAGTTCGTGTATTTCTGCTCCTTTGTTTGAAATATGCTATGGGGTATTTGTTTTTCTAGGAAATTAGATGCCGGACATATTGTTCAACTAAGATCTTTGATGCTGGCCAGCCAACTGCTGCCTCTCATCCTGAGGTATTGCTGGCTTGAGATAAATTATCTTCTGTTGGTTCCTAATTGTTTATCTTTAAGGGAAAAATCAAATGTTAATTTTGTCTTCAATTTTTGTTTGAGCCAGCAACTTACCCTGAATAATTAAGGAATTGCATTTTATTTTCTCGGGTTCAATTAAAGTGCTTTGTTTCAGATTTTATGGACACTATACTTATCGTTTCTTAGTGCCATTATGCAGGAGTTCATGGGGAGAAACCTACTTGCTATGAATGTTATGTGGAAGTATAGGGAGCAGGTACAAAGACATTTCTTTAACGTTTCAGTGCAGCAGCTTATTTTTCTAATCTTTCTCCATTATCATACCATTAGAGAGTCGTACTTTGTGTCATGATGTCTTGGTAGCGACATGTCTGCTTAAGCTCATCGCTGTTAATTATATTATGATTTAGACTGTATAGTGTGTAACCAACATCTTGCCTCTTTGTCTAGTTTATACACAAAAATCATTTACTAATATGGGTACACTCACTTAATGGTTAACAATGTTGTTAGATTACTTAGATAAGTTTGGATAAGGTGTAAATGTTAAGTTGGTGGGATATGTTAGATTCAAATGCTATGTTGGAGAAGTGCAAGTTGGCATCTATACAGTAGATTGATCTGCTTTTGGAGAGGTTTTCTACTGCCTCTTTGCGAGTAATAAATCATGGGAAGTTACACATCCTAAGATGTGCAAAGAAAGGTTGTGAAAGAGCTTGCATGTAAATAAAACCTCTGAGAACATACCCCTCTTGTGGAGCATTGTGAAAATCTTATCTAGTGAAGTATCTGTGACAGTCATTTAACTCTAAGTTCCAAATAAAGCTCAGGCTCTACCATGCACCCTCGAGACTTAACATGAATTCAGAGACTGTATTACTGCTGCTGTACTGCATTGCATTCTGTCATATCTCCAACTCCCATCTGGATCTCCCAGGTTGCAGACAATTACATGATATCATTCACACAAAGAATTAACAGAATTCGTCAAAGGCTTTGTCAATTTTATAATGCAGTAGTCTTCACACTGATCATCGGAGTATATAGGAGGCCATTGCTGTCGTTTGCCATTCTTCCATGCGCTCTCCATCTTATTTGTGTAGCATGCATCCATGCAGAAAGGCAAGATTGTAATCTTCCATTTGTGTGTATGAGTAATATATTACTCCGAATTACTATAAACCAAGAGTAGGTCCATTGAAGCTTCAGCATATGATATACCTTGAATTACTTTTATTTCTCTTTTACATCCCAATACTTTGTATTAGTGTTTGGCATGAATTCTTCTGCTTCTGAAAATGTACAACTGCCAAAAGGACAGCAGCTGAATTTTCAGGCAATCAGAATCCATAGCTTATAATTCCGTTGTATAGTGTCTAATATTTTAGCATCTATATTTTTGTAAATTTCCTATATTTGTATAAAAAACATAATTTGCAATAGAAAATGATACTTTTATATATATATAACTATTTGGGGATCATTTAGGACTAAAAATGCAAAAAAAAAAAAATTAATTGATTTTTTTGGGTCACAAGGGCTGCGGTTTTCATCAAAACCGCAGCCCTTAATTTGTAAAAAGGGCTGCGGTTTAGGCCTAAAACCGCAGCCCTTCCAGTCTGGAAGGGCTGCGGTTGTGGGCCTAAACCGCAGCCCTTGGGAGTGAAGGGTTGCGGTCAAAAACCGCAGCCCTTGGGAGTGAAGGGCTGCGGTCAAAAACCGCAGCCCTTCCCTTTCGCCCAAGGGCTGCGGGCCAAAAACGCAGCCCTTAGGACTATTTGACCGCAGCCCTTGACATTTTTTCCACAAGTGAGCAATAACAATAGCAATCGCTACACATGCTTTAAACTTGTCAACCAATACCCTTGGTGACTTCACGGTTCCTTACGGAACAATCTTAACAGCAAACATGCTTTATACTTGTCATCCAATCCTCTTGGAGAATTCACAGTTCTTTACAAAATAATAATCACAATAGCATCACATGCTTTAAACTTGTAATCTAATACCCTTGGAGACTTCACGGTTCTTCACCGAACAATCTTTATTCATTTAAAACAATTCCTTTATAGACATTCATATACTTTACGTTGTTTTAACACAATCATTTGGCAATAGGTAAGGGAACGATACGGAGGTAGCAACACCAGATTGCAGACACATCGCTTATTAGGGAACGTGTAATAACCCGCACTTTCAACTGCTAGCTAAACATACTTAGGAAACATAAACCTCAATTAGCATCTCATAACCCGTAATTTACAACACTTGCAGCAAAAGCATAACTTAAATCATAACTTGCAACTTGATCCCGAACCCACGGGTTACGACCCCCTATACGAGCAATTCCCTATAAATATACAACTAATGAATTCATTTACAATAATCTCCAAATAATCGCAATAATATACCATAAATAACTTTAATTCCTTCATCCCATTCAAACTCCGGCTTTGCCCATTCGAGAAGATAATTCCCTTAACACAGCTTAAGAATTTGATCCCCTTTAAAGCTTCTCGATTTCTGCAGAATAACTTACAATGAACTCTGCCCCCACCAGGACAGGTTCCAGGAACAAAGTCAGAAAAACTGAGTACACAATGTCCATCCAAAAATACATTTTGGTGGCTTAAAGCATTCTTGGGTTGCCAAATGTAATCTCATAATGAAGTGAGAAATAGAAATTACATTTTCCTACCCTCTCTCTTTTTCTCTCTCTCAAACCCTAGCCTCCCCTACCCTTTCTTCATCAATTAGGGGCTGCCATGGATGTTTTCATCCATGGTAAGCCCATTTTCCCCTTTTATTTTCAGTTTTTAGTTCATTTTCTTGTTTTGTTTAATAAATTAGTCTCTCTTTATGAGATTTTCTCAAACCCTGTTATGGGGTTTTTAGTTTCTGTTTTGGAAATCTCCTTCTCCCCTGTGGGAGTTGTGAGTATGGTTCTTTTGTTTTTAGGTATGAGAAATTATTCTCATTGGTTGAAGTTCGAGACTCAACATGAAGGTATTGGAATCTCGAATGCGGTCAACCTGACTCGATCAAGAATGTTCTTCCCAAACTATATCAGAATGATAGACTTCCTCATCAATAGCCGCTTGATTCAAGAATACAAGGGGCTGATTTTGTATTGCTCGATCTCGGTTCATTGTAGTTTCTTCGAAGACGAATTTGATTTAGTCTTGTTTGATTGTATCTTGTTTTTCTTTAATACCTATTGTAGATGCCGTTTGACCTTCAATTAATGAAATTTCTCTTTCAAAAAAAAAAAAAAAGGTGAGAAATAGAAAAGTTATAAACATGTAAACCTTTTGTATCACAGAATCAAAGACTTAAAGACAGATTTATGAAGATGTATCTTCATCAAGGATCCTAAGATATAGAATGCATCCAACATGATCTTCCCAAAACAAAATAATTAACATAATTCAAAATATAATAAAACTTACTCTCAAAGTGTAATTTCTCTTTCTTAATTCGTTGGTAACTTTTCATATAACTAAAGGATACTTCAAAAGTTTGCTAAGAGTTTACCAACACGATACCTCATTAGTATTTCAATCCGTCTCATAGTGAACTTGTATTTTACATATTAATCGATATATAAACGCATGTGTCTAGTCAAAAGACTCAAATAAGTTACCCGTACAAGTTTCTTCTAAATTCGGTGTATAAACTCTTGTAAGCTTGCGTAATCAAACCATGACTTGAATAAGAATTCAGCACACTTCCATAAATTCGTCAATACTTTGATATTTATAAATTTGGTCTTTCGAAAACACAATCACACATATTTTCACATTGAGGAAGTAAACACGAATAGAGAGGGGATTGAGCCATGTCTCTAAACTTTTGAGGGACGTCTCCCCACCTTTTCATATTCTGCTTGCAAAACTTTTAGGTCATGACCCTACACAAACGGGTAATACCCGCTCCATAACACATAATGAGCAACTCGCTCCACAAATGTTGTTCACTTTCCCTATAAAACAATAACTAAATCATAATACTTATTTTCTCAATAACACAAACTTACATTTTTCAAAACTTATATTCTTGTTCTCAATTCGTATCGCATATTTAATTTCAAAGTGTATTAACGACTTTAACTTCCTTCTGTGAATTAATATAAAACAAAACAGAGTTGAAAAGTAATTAACATATTCAATATACCTGAACCTCAATAATTTTATTATAACTCGAACTTAAATCTCAAAATAATCTTACTTACCTCAAATATTTTTAAAGGAAGTAATATACATACAACGTATCCGAAATCAAATGTCTTTCCGCAGTCGAACCCATAACATAATCAAAATGTACAATATGTTTCTCAAAGACTTATAAGATAATTAACTATTATCAAGATCCAACTCTAAGCTCGTACAATTAACCTGTAATATTTTACTTGTAGACTATAAGATTTCCTCTAACACGTTTTAGCAATTACCCATCATTGTAACAGTTTCTCTCTTTATACTTGGACTTCCGTCTTTAACTTCTAGCAACTCAACTATAGCATTCCAAAATTATCATGATATGAATTTTCCCTTAAAGGTTTTCTTATCCCCAATATATGAACTCAACATTGCCAGAATATAACCCTATTACATTACCATAAATCACCTACGATTACTATGGCAAATCAAAATATCTCACTCCATATTTCCATGTCATAATTCAATATTCCATGATGCAATTTTCTATCTGAACTTTAGTATTTCCCAATACTCAAACTCGTTGTCCTGATCCTTCTTAAATTTATATTTCACAACCATACCTCCCATGTATTTGTACTCAAAGTTCATATTAGTCTTAACACCATATGCATAGTGTTGTCATTATATAACATTAATCACCAAGCTCTCAATTATCTAGATTTACCTTTTTCCCCAATTTCCATTTATATAATCTTATTCATCTAATAAAAGAAATTATGCTTCAAACTCTTTTACTTGACCCCTTTGCGGATATGATCTATTATTACTTATGTATTGTAAATTATATCTCTCTAATTGATACTCCTCTAAACCACGACCAAGATATGGATCCTTTATTTCATTAATACGTGTAGGCGTGTTTTTATTTCGCCTACGCGGTGTGAGCTCGTATTTGATTTTACTACCCCACTGTAAAGGTTTTATTGAAAATTGTTTTGAAAGAAGTCGCCAACAATTCTTTTTAGGAAGAATCATAAACCTAATTAGATATGGGAAAACCGTAGGGACAAATTAGGGACTTATCCAATGTAGATTTCCCCGTCCTGACTCCATAGATGGTAAAAATGAACCAAAGATTGAGTTCGGGGGTGAAGGTACGAATATGGTCATAATGAACCACATTCGCCCAAAGTTGGCCTCTACTAAATATCGATTCATTACAAATTTTATGCCTAAGAATAACCAAGTAATGTTTTAAACACCCTAAAAATAATCAGTCTAGATTGGTTCAGGAAACACATAAAAGACTATTTTTTAGTGATATGTTATTATGCAATCATATTACAAGGTTCCTAACAGGTTGTCCAAATTAATCTGATTAATGTTAGAACAGTTCTTTAGGTCTTGTTTAGCAAAAAACACATGTGGGTGATAAAAGCAATAAATCAGGATAATCATATAATATGCATAGAATAATCAGGCAAACATATAATAATGTATAAAAATAAATAAAAAGGAAAAAGGTTTATAATATACAGTAGAACGATTCTATATTAAAGATCTACATCAGGAAAGAAACAGTTAGTAACTTCAATATAAAAAATAGAGAATTTATTCAAGGACCCTCAGGATTATACCGTGGCTTGGGTCTGCGAGATTGACAACCTTCGGGACGAGCAATCGTGAAGCCTGAAAGTATGAATGTCTGAATGTATGTATAAAAATATGTGTTTGTATGTCTAAAAGTATGAATTTTGTAGGGAAGTTTTGTAGTTCGTAGAGAGGTTCGTAAAGTATTCGTCGAGTTCGAAGTGTGTTAATGTGAAAAATCCGTTCTTCAATCTCGTATGGAAATCGTGCCTATTAATAGAGAAAACGACATTGCGCCTCACGCGCCACTCGCGCTCGGGCGCAGCCGACGTGTCACGCGCATGACGCGGCATGCCCGAGGAGAAAGCGTACACGTGGTACGCGTTTTGAAAAAAGATAAGAAAGAAACTCGCGCTTCACGCAGAGTTGTGCGCCAGGTTCACATCACAGTGTGTGGCAGAGTGCCACGTGTCAGGAAAAGGTGCGCCAGGTGCACCAGCCTGACTTTTGACACACCTTTGCCAGCCTTTTTTTAAAACGCGTTTTAAAAGATTTTCTTTTATCCTTTAATTTCGGAATCTGATTTTACGGGATAAAATATGATTTTAACTATAAAAATTACCTTTGAAAAAATTTATTTATTAAAATAAAATAATTAATTATTATTAAACAATTAATTGGGCTTTTCAAAGGATTAGGCTCAAAATACAATTATTATCATGAATAATTAATTGGGCTTTAAAATAGGACTTTAACACTTTTCGAAATAGTTTTGAATGGCTTTTCGCATCGCTTTGCCTTTGAGTCTGACCGATTAAGCCCACGATATGTTTCATCATTGGATCCTTAAATGGGGAGACACGATTATGTGTCTACAATACGACATTCACATCTCAAATCTTACTCCCCAATATTTAATATCTCCTATCTCTAATACTTATTTTGGCTACACATCCTCTCGAACTCACAAACTTCTTGTAACAACTCCATTAACCCATTAAAAAAAAATTTGACCTTTGAAATTCACATCCAAGTACTATTCCCTTACTATCTAATCTAAGTCCATCACATAACATTTTCATTCTTAGTTAGAACCTCCCAATAATCACTTCATCCCTCAATTATGACATCATATATCTTCATTCTTATATAACCAAGCTCCACCGTATTTCCTGAGATATCTTCGAGTGATACCATTCACCTTGTTTATACGCCATAAATAAATCTTAGGATAGTTATCTACTTCTAATAATACCCTCAAAGCGACAATTGTATTTTTTGAAACAGAACTACACAAGTACCCACCTCACTCCAAACCCATTCTAACTTAGATTCCAAACTCCATAAAACATAATTCATCTATGATATTCTTTAAAGATATAACTTGTTTCACAAGTCTCAATACTTACGTGTTACCGAACTTAAATTCGTAACTCTCAAATCTCACACGAACATTTCCCAAGATCCTATATCATAACCAGAACCTCTTACTCATATCTTGAAATCTCAAGTTCATATTTCCCAATAAAGTTGATAAGCAACCATAGTTTATAACTTATACTACCATAGTCATATTCGAAATTATATACGGCACTCGAATTATTTGGAACCGCTTTACTAACAGAGTATATTCGAATTCTCAATAACTTTATATAAATCGAACTTTTGTAACCCTTATATACTTGTAACTATATGTATACGAGCTCATCTAAAATCATAATAATTAAGTTTCATAACCTTACTAATTCTCCTGAGATATAGCTCACTGACTTAGAAAACCAAAGTTACTAATACACTGAGAAATATAGTGAAAACACTTACTTATAACCAACACCCATGACATATATATCTCAAACGTGGTTTATTGAACAAATTTATACCATTTTATCTCAAAAACAAACTAACTTATCACCATTCACCATTAGAGATTTAGTCAATAGAACTTAACATATGATTTATTTCCACCTTTGACTTAAAATTCATAAACCTGCATTTCACAAGTTTTGTAATACACAAATCATACTTCTAATACAATCCAAGTTTACTTATAAAAACATATCAAAATTCACTTATATAAGTCATAAGATTGATCGAAATATAAATAATGTAGTTCGAAAGTGGAAGGACATGTGTGTACCTCTTGCTAAATTCCACATAACGCTTCATCTTTAGAACCAATACTCAACAAATCATGATTCTTGCACAACTACCCTCATAGAAGCTCCACCACAATTCACCTCAACAACACCACCACTAATATATATTAATCATAACATATTTAATTTTCCCATATAATCTTCATATGTCATCCAAGTATCCAACTGAACCTCTATATAGAATCAACAACCCAATCCATAAAGTACTCATAGGTGACCCATAAATTTTCCTAAATTCTTTAACACGACAACTCTACCTACTAGGATCAATTACATTCTCAATAACTTGATTGAGTATAATAAGTTCGAAACTCAACTTGGAAACAATTCCAACAATTAATTACTAAGATGATGATTACTAACAATTCTTTCTCAAAATGAGTTTAGAAACCCCTTAATTCCAAAGTATAAAATTGAGTTTAATGTCAATCAACATATAAAATCGACAAAGTTTATATCTTTGATATCAAAATACCCCAAATCTGATTCTTTTGTTCCTTTAAAACTATAAATAAAGCATTAACAATTTAATAACATGAACATCAATGAAAAAGAGGGGTGTGCGCTCACATTGGAGCTTCAACGACCCTAGGAGCACCGGTGGAAGCAACACCACCAAAATTCCAACCAAATAAATCAAGAAAGTTCCAATCTTTAATTTTATATGTCAACACTATTAATTTTCGAGCATTCAAACACTAGTGGAAAAAACCTCATATCACACTATTCAACTGATCCGGTTCCTACAAAACCGGATCAGAAAGTGCAAATGTTTTGGGTTACTAAACCGATCCAGTTGGGATGAGAACCGGATCAGTTTTTGTTAACTGATTCGGTTCTCCTATAACCGGATCAGTTTAGTGGCCCGAAATATTTAAGGCCCAACCATACTTCTTAACTCACGCAGAACTTCAGCCCACATGGTCCTCTCCTCTCTCTCATTAAATACTCCACTCTTCTCCCTCATTAAATCACGCAGTCCACCTCAGTGAAACCCTAAGTTCCCTACCATCTAACCCTCCCTCCTCCCTCCTCCCTCCTCCCATCTCCCAACCCAGCTTCATCGCACCGGCGTAGAAGGCGATGCACTGTATAAACCTCACACGCCTCTCTCCTACTCTCTTTCACCGTGCCTTTGTGTTTAGTGCTCCTGGTCGTGCTCTCCCTGTCCTGTGTTCGAGCTTTGTCTGATGTTGCTCCTATTCGTCGTTGTTGCCGCCGCGGTTCTTGCCGGAGTTGTATCGTCGCTCGTCCTCCCTACTCTGTTTTCCTTCTCTTCTCTGTTGCTGCTTGTGCCGTTGCTCCTCTGTGCTGCTGCCCGTGGTTCAACGTGGCTAAGTGGTGTTGTTTGCCGCCCTGCTTCTTATTGTTTCTATTCCTAAGTATACCATCTATTTTCTTCTTCGAGGCTACCAATCGAGTGATGCTCCTCGCCGCCACCTTCTCTACTCCGTGTTCTCGTCGTTTAGACCAAACGACCACACCGCTCTCGTTTTTGTTTTTGTTTTTGTTTCGATTAATTTTCATTTTTGTTATTTAGTGTTTCGTTTTTTTAGTTAGGGTTTCTTTTGTTGTATTTGCATTTGTTTGCCTGAATTTTCGTTGTAAAGTTGTAATTTCTATTGTTTTAATTCTCTCGTTCAATGCTCGTTCTCGAATATCCGTAATTTCTCGAATTACGTGACGGCTTTTCATATTATTATTTCACGAATACAAAAACTTACGAATACCTCTACAATACACTTCGAATTCTCAAATACTCAAACACTCAAATACTTTCAATCAATTCTTAATCACTGCGTTCTTGGTTCCACGATTGCTCCGCCTAAAGATCGTTGCGCTCCTCAATCTAAGCCGCATAGGTATAATACCTGAGAGTCCTTAAAACAAATTATTTTTATATTGAAGTTACTAACCATTTATTTCATGATGTAGATCTTTAATATAAAATCACTCCACTGTATATTTTAAACCTCCTTATTTCTTTTTTTTTATTTTCTTTCCATACATTATTACATGCCTGCCTGATCATTATATGCATATTATATGATTGTCCTGCTTTATTGCTTTTATCACCCACATGTTATTATTGCTAAACAAGACCTAAAGAATTGTTCTAACATTAATCAGATTAATTTGGACAACCTGTTAGGTTCCCTGTAATATTGATTGCCTAATAACATGTCACTAAAAATTAGTCTTTTTTATGTGTTTCCTGAACCAACTTAGACTAATTATTTTTAGGGTGCTTAAAACATTATTTGATTATTCTTTGGCATAAAATCTGTTATGAAACGATATTTAGTAGAGGCCAACTCTGGGCGAATGTGGTTCATTATGACTATATTCGTACCCTTACCCCCGAACTCAATCTTTGGTTCACTTTGACCATCTATGGAGTCAGGACGGGGAAATCTACATTGGATAATTTGTCCCTACGGTTTTCCCATATCCAATTAGGTTTATGATTCTTCCTTTAAAGAATTGTTGGCGACTTCTTTCAAAACGTTTTCAATACAAAAACCTTTACAGTGGGGTAGTCAAATACAAATACGCGCTCACATTGCGTAGTCGAAATAAAAAACACGCCTACAATTTGGCGACTCTACTGGGGAGGATTTAAAAAAAAAATTAATTTTTTTTAAATGAGTGGGTGAAACTTGAAAAATACGATTCATTTTTATTTTTATGCCTTAGAATAATATACAGTTTTGCAGATGCATAGCTATTGTTCAGCCACCATAAGGACAATCTACCTTGCCTCATTAGCACATGTTCTATGTGTGAGGTCACCCCCGGGGGGTTTGCGCTTTGTCCTTCCAAAAAGCTTCCTGAGCGATAGTGTTGGATCTTAGTCATAAGCAAACCTACCCAACCATGGCATTGTTCTCTTGTTCCTGACTTGAGACTGGAGTGCGTCTTACACGTGGCCACCTTTTTAAGCAGGGTTACGAAGCGTGGGATCAATCTCTTAGTCATGGACCCTTTCAAACTGAACTTAAACCTGACCAATAGTTTCAAACATAGAACTGGACTTTAGGTTGGAACTTTTGCATCCATGTTATATGACATTTGCATGTGATTGCAATTCTTGCCTGTTATTATCCTGTCAATTTGTCATTATTAAGCGTCGTTCCTAAAAATCGCGTCTAAACAAAATCATCAATTGGCCAAAACTTAGACTAAATCCCCGAAAAGCGTGCCGGGGGAGTAGTGCACCAAGCGCATTTTGTTGCGCCTGGCGCACTACTCCCGCGCCAGACGCACGATTGTGCGTCGCACGTAGCAATGTTGCGTGGCACGCAGTCTGTGCATCGCATGCTTTTCCTTGATTTATTCGTTGTAGTGGTCGATCTTATGTTCGGTCCTATGTTCGATATGTCTGCATTCGCGTAATAAAAAAAGGTCATTTTAGGAATCCCACTTAGTTCAAAAAACTCTGTCTTTTCATGCAAGGTCAAGTCTGTCCTAAAAAGTGCATCTAAAATGGTCATGTAGAGTTATAGTCGTCATGCATATCTACCTCTTCCCACTTTCTCCCTGCTGTTCAACTAATCTTCCATGTCAATCCTACCTTACCATATTCAATCAAATTTCAAAAACTTACATTCTTCAAAATCAATCCTACACCGTATTCTATTCTACTCTTTTTCAAAAGCATTTACTAAACAACATCATACTACCTATTTAAAAAAATAAACATTTTCAAAATTAATCCATCATCTTTTCCTAACAAAAGATAAAATAAACAAGGGGTTCCTTTCAAAAACGAATTTCGAAAATTCTAAGCCAATTCTAAACATCTTCATTCAATCCAATTCAATTATCCAAATCCAATTCACTTGCATTCATTCTAGGCTAGGGCTGTAAGTTCGGTTTTCGGTTTGGTTTTGAGCCAAAACCAAACCAAACCAAACAAAATTCGGTTTTCACATTTTGAGTCCAAATCCAAACCAAATTTTATCACGAACCAAACCAAACCAAACCAAATTTCCAAAACAAAAACCAAACCGAACCGAAAACCGAATTTTTTTAGACCGGAATTCTTAAAACCAACGCATACACATAGTCACATACTAGTTACTACCAAACAAGTCCAAATCTTCAACAACACTTATAAATCAAACTAAATCTGTAATTAAATGTCTGAAATTTAATTACTAGCAAAATCTGAAATTTAGATACAATAAGATAGAACAAGATAATTCACAAGGCAACAAATGTAATTACCCTATTGGAGATTTATTCTTCTTTCTCTTCCTCTTAGCTTTCTTGGAAGTGATAGAAGGTTGTGGAACTTCGTCAAATTGAGTAGGACATTCCCGCTAAAACAAAAAATAAAAAATGACAATAGTTTTTGTTAATTTTCGATTAAAAATGACAACAAAAAAAATAAAAAATGCAAGCAACCTCTTCGTAAAACCAAGAGAACAAGGGGTGGAAATAGAAAATGCAAATCACCACAATAAGTAGGAGAAAAAGGGATTTATTACCTAGGATTAATGGTAAGAGTTGAGATAACTTCTTTGTGTTTGTGAATAGAGATTGAAGGCACTAAGATATAGAAATATAGATCTAATTTTCACCCAGTTGTTAGCGCTCAAAGAGAGAAATTGAGGAGAGAGAAATTGAAGGGGGTTTGTGTGAGGCGTGAGAGTGGTGAGGAGTTTCCGAGTTAGGGTTTTGAGTTTTTAAATGAGGCCTTGTTATTTTATTGGGCCGGTTTCATTAAATATCAGGAGAATCATAACCCACATATGACATTTCGGTTTTATTTCGATTTTTTCGGTTTTCAAAAACAAAACCAAGTTCAAACCGAAAACCAAAAACAAAATAATTTCTCAGTCCAAACCAAACCAAATTTTTAAAAAAAACAAATCAAATTGTAATTTCGGTTTGGTTTGGTTTGGTTTTCGATTTTTAACCAAATAACTTACACCCCTATTCTAGGCCCATATGCATTAGAGTCCATTTTGCATTCATATTAGGCCCATTAAAATTTGAGTCCATGCATGCATATTAGGCCCGCTAGCATTAGAGTCCATATTAGGCCCATATAAGTCTAGTTCAAGTCAAAGGTAGGCCCATGTGCATCTCTATGTGAACCCTAGTCTATGTCAAGCCCACTCCAAGTTTAATCCCAGTCTATCCCATTCTAAGTCTAATCCTAGTCCAGCTCCAATGTCAAGCCCATGTGCATCTCCCAACCCAAGTCAAACCTATGTGTCAATTCATATCCTAGGTCTAGTTTGCATCTCCGTGTAAGCCCTAGTCGGGCCTTCTGACTATAAAAAATTCAGTCTTAGGACTATAAAAGTCCATCCCTTAAAGTCTATCCTATAGGTAATTTTTGTGTCTAGCCTGCTTGCTCACCCGTAAGTTCAAGGTCTAGCATTCCCTAAGTCCATAGGCAATTTTGGTGTCTAGCCTGCTTGCTCACTCGTAAGTTCAAGGTCTAGCATTCCCTAAGTCCATAGGCAATTTTTGTGTCTATCCTGCTGCTCACCCGTAAGTTCAAGGTCTAGCATTCCTTAAATTCATAGGCAATCTTTAAGTCTAGCCTGCTTAGTTTAATGTAAGTTTCGAAGTCTAGTTGTCTAGTCTGCTTGTTCACCCGTAAGTTCAAAGTCTAGTTGCCTAGCCTGCTTGCCTTAAGTTAAGAGTTTGGTCTCTGTTATTGTCTAGCCTTCCTTATTGTCTAGCCTACTTGCTCACCCGTAAGTTCAAGGTTTAGCATTCCATGAGTCCACATAGGCAATTTTTGAGTCTAGCCTGCTTAGTTTAATGTAAGTTTCGAAGTCTAGTTGTCTAGCTTGCTTGCTTACCCGTAAGTTCAAAGTCTAGTTGCATAGCCTGCTTGCCTTAAGTTACGAGTCTAGTCTCCCTTATTGTCCAGTCTTCCTTAAAGTCTAGCTTATTTGCTCACCCGTAAGTTCAAAGTCTAGTCTCTCCTATCATCACCAAAACCCAATCGTGGAATCCAGTCTGTTCGCATAGTCCAGTCCATGTCTATATTTACATATAGTTAGGCCCATGTCTCCATCATGGTCAAGTCCATACTAGTCCAAAATCATACCCATCTCTAATCATTTCCCATTTTCATCTCAATTTCCATTTCAATTCCCATTTCTCATCTCCATTTCTCATTTAGAAAACATTATTTCTTAAAATTCACGAGGTCCATTCGATTTATGTTCAGGACAGGTCGTGAGATTATAACTTGGGAACGTTCGACAGAGAGGCAACAAGGTCGACCCACTCCCAGACTCGTCAAGCGTATCCTAACCTTTTCAGACGAATCCTCCGACTCTTCTGAATCATCATCTGAAATAGGAGACGCTAATGAACAACTCAGTGCCATCATGGCTCAACTTCAACTGATGAACTCTCGTCTTGAGGAACAAGACAAAGAGATTAAGGCACTGAGAGAGAAGCTAACCGAAGAAGACGAGCAAGGCGACACGCCACGACTAATCCAGACCAACACGGATTTGAGGTTTGAAAAACTCTAGCAATTGATCCAGTCAATTCCTGCACTCGAGAGTCAGGCTCATGGCCATGACATCATTGATCTTGAACTGAGGGACAAGCTCCCTAAAAAGGTAACATTGGGTGACATTCCAAAATTCAAGGGGGTCGAAGACCCAGATGATCACTTGAGAGCATTTTCCATCTCTATGGCTCTCAAAGGCATGATCAAGGACCTGTTTGCTTATCTCTTCCTTTGACCTTGGATGCACATCCATCCAAGTGGTTGAAATCACTGAATAAGGCCAAGCTGAATGACTGGGACTACATCAGAGAAGAGTTCCACAAACAATATGTATACAATACTCAACTTCCCATTGGCCTTCGTGAGTTGGAGTTAACCAAACAAAACTCCAACGAAGACTTCGTCACCTTCCTTAACAGATGGAGGGATAAAGCTGCACAAATGATTAACAGGCCATCTCAAGAGGATCAAGTCCGCCTGGTGATCCCTAACCTGCAGCCTAAGTATGGGGATCATATCAAATTTCAACCCATAAAGTCTTTCACGAAGCTCTATAAGGTAGGCCTGCTTATTGAGGAGGAGGTACAAGCGAATAAAAACAATGGTAACAACAACAACTCTTTCAAGAAGAGTAACAATAACCCTTCTAGTTCCAAAAGCAATGAGGTCAATGCCATAGCTACTGAAAATAGAGGTTATCAAAAGCCTCAAAGAACATTCACACCTTTAGGCATGTCCCTAGAAGAAGCCTTTACTAGACTTCATGCAAAGGGAGCACTTCAGCCTATTGGCCCTACTCCAGACCCTGCTCCCGAGAATAGATCCAAGAGGTGGGATCCTAATGCTTACTGCAAGTACCACCAAGGAAAGGGGCATATGACATCACAGTGCTGGATCTTAAAGAATACTCTACAGGATATGGTTGAAGACGGAAGATTGTCAATTCCGCCTGCAGCAAACCCTTGGGAAGTGCCTAAATAACACCGAGGCATAGTCATTTAACGCTAGTTTTCTAGGTTGCGTCGGAGAGTCCTTCCCCTAGCTCTTTCATTTCCCTTCCTGTCAAGTCTATGTCATTTAGGATTTTATTTTTAATAAGCCTTGTTCTATTTAATTCTGATTAATAAATGAATTGCATTTTCATTGGCCTTCCATCATTTTATTTATGCTTCTAATTCAATGATGAAACTTAAATCACCTAATGAACTTGACTAACAATAATAAAAAGAGATCTGAAATAAATAAATAAAAGAGAAAAATGAAAAAAGAGGACATACTTTGGATCAGGAGTTATTCCCCTCTCCCTTCCATTACCTTTCATAAGCCATCCTCATACAACCAAAGAAAAACAAAAACCCTTTAAACCATCATCTCCATTAGCCAAATAATCCTTTCAAAATCAAAGCTCCACAAATATCCTTCAAACCTTCCAATACCCTAAACCAATAGCTTGTGTGCAAGCCTTACTACATAAAAAAATATCAATGCCAGACAAAAACAAAAAATAAAAAAGTGAAAGTCTAAGTGCGAAAGAAAAATAAGCAAAAGCAAAAGAAAACGCACATGACAAAAAAAAAAGAAAACAAAATGCAAAAAGAAAGAGCCAAAGGCAAAGAAATAAAAAGTTAAGCTAGGGGGCTTGCACACAAGTTCTACCCCTCATTCAAATCTCTTCGACTCATTAAACCTTTAATCCATATAACCCAAATCCATGATCCTTACATTAGCCTAACCAATTCAACATTCCTCAAGCCTTAAACCCTTCAACCTTTCATCAACCCTAACTCCTTTTTCAAGGTATGTCCAAGCCCGCTAGGTTGAAAGCCCGAAAGGGCGGCCTAGGCAAAAGTTAGGGCACAAATATATATATATATATATATATATATATATATATATATATATATATATATATATATATATATATATATATATATATATATATATAAACAATCAGATCGAGAACTACGAATGGTCTGATTCCGCAAGGATACGTAGGAATCCTCATCTCGAGGTCCGACCGCTTCAATAAAAATAAATTAGTCAAGGTCTAATGATTTGACTTTCTAGAGTTCAGGAGCATAATCTCTTTTTAGATCCCGACATAGACTCGAAACTGAACCTAGCCTCGTCAAAGCCTTTTCCCACCTACATTCATTTGAGTCACAAAATGTGAACCTTTTTATTTTTTGATCCAAACTCTCCTTTTCCCCGAAGGACTCTCCGACAATTCCATGGTTTCTGGCGATATTTGACTTTGCCTATATCAACTTCCCAAAGAAGAATCCCCAGCGACAACTTTCAACGTTCAAAACAGATCAACTACATTTCAAAATCAGATCAAGTACATTTCAATTAAGGCTCAAGCCTAATTTAAGGCAGGCTCACCCAAAGTGGGGGCTTCCTATGTGTGGTGGTTCCTCCGATTCAAATCAAACTCCCGAAAAGTTGTAATTCGCGGACCTCGTTTACGGACCCCGATTATTTACTAAAAAATGGATTTCGAAAATCATTCTATTCATTTCTATTCTATCATTCTATACATCTTCTAGCCTTGCAAAATCCTGACCTTGCATTACAGCCTTCCAAAATCCTGACCTTGCATTGCATTTCATACATTCTAGTCTTACATAACCCTGACCTTGCATGACGTGTCATCCCTTAGCTTTGCATAACCTAAATCCTTACATAGCGTCTCATGCATCCTTAGAGAGTCTAAGTTTGCATTTTTGCATCATTATGTGTTTTATGTGAGTTGTTTGCACCTATCTGCTAACGTCTTCTTCTGCAGGTAATCAGATTTCTTGTAGTTATTGTCCTGCATACTAACTTTGTTTTGCAGAGACCGGCGTATATTGATCAATTCTAAACTGCAGAGCATTTAGAATCGTTCTCCGTCCCAACACCGTATAATTTGACTTTCGGTTTCATGAACCTTAGTCAAAGTGGGGGGTTCTGTAGACACATAATCGTGTCTCCCCATTTAAGGATCCAATGATGAAACATACCGCATCATTAGTTGGCGCGACCCAATGGAAGAGCAATCTAAAGAACCATTCCAAAATGTGTTTCGAAATGATATTCTAAAGCCCAATTAATTGTTCATGATGATTAATTGTATCCTAAGCCCATAAAATGTTTTAAGTCCATTTTAAAAGCCCAATCAAATATTTATTATTTTGAATAGATATTTTTCATAAACATTTTTATTATCTTTGATAAATAAATCAGATTTTTAATCCGTAAAATTTCATCTCCGGAATTTTAGGGATAAAAAAGTTATCTTCGAAAGACGCGCAAACCAATATGCTCAAATATTCAAGAATATGCGCCGGACGCGGGGGCTGCGCTCAGCGTGCAACGTGTGTCCAGCACGTAGGCCAGAACGTGTGAGGCGAGCCAATGAGCGCCTGACACGTAGATTTTGTGACTCACACAGAGTCCTGCGTCTAACGCAAGTCTTGTGTGAGACGCAACTTTCTTTTCTATCTTTTCAAAACGCGTTTACACGTGCTTAAACCTGATTGGGCTGGCTGCGTCAGGCACACCAATGTGTGCCTGACTCGTGGCACTGCGCCTGCCACGTAGGACTGCGCCTGGCGCAGGTCTTGCGTGGAGCGCACGTCTCCTTTTCCCTATAAATATCCGTAATTTTGCCGAATTACGGACGACTTTTCATATTATTATTTCACGAATACAAAAACTTACGAATACCTCTACAATACACTTCGAATTCACAAATACTCAAACACTCAAATACTTTCAATACTTTCAATCAATTCTTAATCATTGCGTTCTTGGTTCCACGATTGCTCCGCCTAAAGATCGTTGCGCTCCTCAATCTAAGCCGCATAGGTATAATACCTGAGGGTCCTTAAAACAAATTATTTTTATATTGAAGTTACTAACCATTTATTTCTTGATGTAGATCTTTAATATAAAATCGTTCTACTGTATATTCTAAACCTCCTTATTTCTTTTTTTATATTTTCTTTCCATACATTATTACATGCCTGCCTGATCATTATATGCATATTATATGATTGTCCTGCTTTATTGCTTTTATCACCCACATGTTATTATTGTTAAACAAGACCTAAAGAATTGTTCTAACATTAATCGGATTAATTTGGACAGCCTGTTAGATTCCCTGTAATATTGATTGCCTAATAACATGTCACTAAAAATTAGTCTTTTTTATGTGTTTCCTGAACCAACTTAGACTAATTATTTTTAAGGTGCTTAAAACATTATTTGATTATTCTTTGGCATAAAATTTGTTATAAATCGATATTTAGTAAAGGCCAACTCTGGGTGAATGTGGTTCATTATGACTATAT
This sequence comes from Beta corolliflora, assembly GCA_947648045.1. NCBI lineage: Eukaryota > Viridiplantae > Streptophyta > Magnoliopsida > Caryophyllales > Amaranthaceae > Beta > Beta corolliflora. The sequence goes on along the minus strand of CANSZD010000338.1, from coordinate 167,457 downwards.
TCGTACCCTCACCCCCGAACTCAATCTTTGGTTCACTTTGACCATCTATGGAGTCAGGACGGGGAAATCTACGTTGGATAATTTGTCCCTACGGTTTTCCCATATCCAATTAGGTTTATGATTCTTCCTTTAAAGAATTGTTGGCGACTTCTTTCAAACCGTTTTCAATAGAAAAACCTTTACAGTGGGGTAGTCAAATACAAATACGCGATCAAATACGCGATCACATCGCGTAGGCGAAATAAAAAACACGCCTACAATCACACATACACACACAACACAAGAAGAGGGAAAGTACCTTTGGTACTTTGCTAGAAAACCGACACACAACGGCAGAACAGTAACAACATCGTGGCGGCGTGACCACCAGCAACACCGCACAGTAAGGCGCGCCACAAGAGGAAGAGGCGGCAGTAGCACCAACGAATCAGCAGGGCGAGAGAGAGAATGGACCGCAGTAACAACACCGGTGGTAGACGCAACAAGACCGGTTGTCGGCAAGCAGCAGCACCGGTGGCAGACACACGCGAATGGAGGAGAGAGAAACACGGGGCAGGGGAGGGAACCACGACAAGAACGCACACAACCACGAAAGGGCAAAGCCCGCCGACCTCCGGTGACCGGATGTCGGTGGAGGAACAGGCGACCCAGCAGCAGGGAGAAGAAAGAGATGCGAGGAAGAGAGAGATAGGTTTTGAGGGTTTTGGGTTTATTCGACAATCTCCAATTGAAATCTGAAAATAAGATAGTGTAGGAACAAAAACTGGGAACTTAATTGACACACTTAACTGACCACCGTGGCGTGAGAAGATCACTGCCCTAAAGTTGAATTTGCCCCGCAACAACACACGGACTCACAAAGAATCAACCTCCGGGGATACACCTGGTTTCGCCTTCCTGTTGACGTAAAAACGATTAAGAACGTTCTTGAATACTGCCCAGATAATAGAGAAAGAAAGAGAGAAGTGAATGTGTTTCGTGTGTTTCGAGAATACGTAACACCGGGTATTTATAGAGCCAAGAAACCCGCACGAAATCGAACGTGGTCGAAATCGTGGGAAAACGGTAACATCATGGGAAGAGTCATGGCCGAAAATTAGGAGAGTAATTAAGGGAGAAAACGGCATTAAAAGAGAGATTAAGGGGAAAAAACTAGAACTTAAGATCGATTAAAAACGGCCAATAATGCCAACATATTTCGACCCAAAAACTATAGTTAAGTTAAGTTTATTCCCCAAAGCCCAAAGCCCAAAGCCCAAGGCCCAAGGCCCAAGGCCCATGGCCCTGGCCCGGTCCGGGCGGGCGGCGGCGGCGCGCGTGTGGCAATCACACATCACCACTTACCCACTAAAAGCCTCATTGCTACTCAACTCAAAGGGTAGAGGAAAAGTAATGGTTATAAACCTTACTCTTCCCTCATATTCTTTCAATGTGGGACAAAAGGAAAAAATGACTCTTCATATTCTTTTGAAGCAAACTTAAAGTTTCTATAAAAAACTCCAACAATCCCCCACATGATTCAAAAGAAGAAAACAGAAAGAAAACGGGGCTGAAAAAGATGATCTGGGCAATAGATACTAGGTTTTGAAGTATCAATGTCTTATGGACTTGAATTGACACTTAGTGCATACAAATATGTCTTACTGTCATAAAAGGTAGATTTCTCTTTGAACCTATCATGAGGTTAGCAAACCATAGATGCGCACTCAACCTTTTTCAAAACAAGAAACGTTCTCGCAATTGTAATATCAGTGCCCCACAATCAACCTGGATTCTCATGAATGCTCTAGAGAGTCTAAGCCTTTTGACTCTCATAGGGGATTGGGCGTAACCCCCACATTCACATAGGTAAGTTCATCAAGTTTGTACTGTCACAAACCACCTTAAGTAAGGCTATGAACTTATTAAGAGCTATAAGCTCAACCTCACACATATAACAGTATAATGAAACAAAATACTACATCACTTTTATTACTAGGAATGGTAGTAGTATCAACAACTTGAGTTCTTTTGTGATTTCGTTTGACCCTTTGAACTTAGGAATTCCTAAGAAGGGTATCCACCACAATTCACTCCACAATAGGCTTTAAACCCATTCCTTGTGCCGACTCCAAAGACCATTTTTCTACAAAGGCCTTTGGTAAGAGGATCAGCAATATTCCTCTCTGACTTTACATACTCGAGTGACAACACATTATTTTTAACTAAATTTCTAACTACAAAGATGCCTTAAGCGAATATGCCTTCTCTTGCCATTATAGGCTTGATTATTCGCTACCCCAATTGTCATTGCGAGTCACACCGCATAGAAACTGATGGAGCTGGCTTCCCCCACAATGGAATATCAGCAAGCAAACTCCTTATCCATTCAAATTCTTGACTCGCCAATTCTAAAGCAATAAATTCGGATTCCATGGTAGATTTGGCAATACATGTTTGCTTTGATGATTTCCATGATATAGCTCCACCAAAGAAGAGTAAAAAAACATAACCGCTAGTAGATTGAATTTCATCATTATCCGACACCCAATTGGCATCACAAAATCCTTCAAGGACACAAGGTGTCCTTTGATAATGTAGACCCCAATTGATAGTGCCTTTTAGATACTTCAACAATCTAATCAAGGCAACCCAATGCTCTCGATTAGGACTATGAGTATACCCGCTCAATCTACTAACAAAGATAAGCTATATCAGGTCTAGTATAATTCATCAAGAACATTACACTACCAATTATTTTTGCATATTGTTCTTGGGATATACTATCACCCTTATTCTTTTTCAAATGAATACTAGAATCATATGGGGTTTTCACGGGAATGCAATCAAATTGATCAAACTTCTTTAATATTTTCTCAACATAATGAGATTGATTTAAAGATATCCCATATGACGTTCTAGTAATCTTTATTCCAAGAATAACATCAGCCTCTCCTAAATCCTTCATCTCAAAACAAGAATTTAGGAAACTCTTAGTTGCATTTACTACGTCTATATTGGTCCCAAAGATTAACATATCATCTACATATAGACATATGAAAACACAACCAAGCTCATCAACTTTGGAATAAACACAAGCATCAGAATCATTTACCAAAAAATCATTTGAAGTAATAGTTTGATGAAATTTATCATACCATTGTTTTGGTGCTTGTTTTAAACCATACAAAGATCTAATAAGCTTGCATACCTTGTCCTCTTGACCAGGAACCTCACATCCTTCAAAGTTGCTTCATATAGATCTCCTCATTTAACTCACCATTCAAAAATGCGCTTTTCACATCCATTTGATGCACAATCAAATCATGAATAGATGCAAGTGCAATTAACGCTCTAATGGTGGCTACCTTAGTCACAGGAGAATAAGTATCAAAAAAGTCTAAACCGTGTTTTTGGCGATGCCCTCCAACAACAAGTCTAGCCTTATATTTGTCTAAAGACCCATCAGGCTTACATTTCTTTGTAAAGATCCATCTACTACTTAGGGCCTTACAACCTCTAGGAAGGTCCGACAAAATCCAAGTATTATTACTCATAATAGACTCGATTTCACCGTTAATAGCCTCTAACCAAAAACTTGAGTCTACGGATCTCATGGCCTCAAGATAGGTTCTCAGGTTCTCTTCCAATACAAGCACATTGACATCTTGCTCATCTAAACACTCTTTTTCGCCTAGAAAGGTAGTAATAAAATCAGTCCGAAACTAGAATCAATTCTAGCTCTCCTACTCCTTCTAGGTTCTAAAGTCTCACTAGATGATGCAATGTCATGATGCAAAGTAGAAGAAGATGCAGCAGGCAAGTATGATGATATACTAACTTTCATAGGAAAAACATGCTCAAAGAATTCAACATCCCTTAATTCTCTAATAGGACCAAAACCGAAGCATCCTTAAGAATGAGTCTATATGCAAAGACTGTTCAAAGCATAACCAATAAAGATACCATCTACAGTCTTAGGTCCAATCTTACTCCTTTGAAAGTCAGGAAGTCCAATCTTACCCAAACACCCCCACACTTTAAGGTAACCCAAATTAGGCTTGAAGCCTTTCCATAATTCATAGGGAGTTTTATCTAACTTCTTATGGGGAACTCGATTAAGAACATAGCAAGCGAGATAAAATAGCCTCACCCCACATGTTAGTAGGCATACCCGAACTAATAAGCATTGCATTCATCATATCCTTAAGAGTTCGATTTTTCCGCCGCCTATTCCATTTTGTTCGGGTGTATAGGGAGCCGTAACCTCATGAATAATCCCATTAGACTCACAAAATTTCTTAAGGGAAACTCCATCATATTCCCCACCCCTATCCGATCTCACCCTCTTAATCTTAAGGTCCAATTGGTTCTCAACTTCGGCTTTATAAATTAGAAATTTCTCTTCAAATCCATCCTTAGAACTCAATAAATAAACCTTAGTATAACGAGAAAAGTCATCAACAAATGTAATATAATATTTTTTTCCTCCCCTACTCATGGAATTCTTAAAATCACCTAAGTCACTATGGACTAACTCTAATAAAGTAGAGGAACGAGATACATTTTTATTGAATGCTTTCTTAGGGTGCTTAGCTTCTACACATACTTCACATTTCTCAAAAGATGTATTGCTAAAGTCAGAATAAGACTAAGTTGTTTAAGTCTTTTAACAGATGCAACATTCACATGACCTAGTCTAGAATGCCATAAAGAAACAGACTCAAAGAATATAAACGGAAGCATGAGAGTTCTTATTATCAATTACAACATCCAAAACAAAAAAGTCCAAAGATTACAAAAGCCTTTACCCACAAAAACACCATTTCTCGGTTAATACAAGTTTATCGATTCAAAAGCTAACTTAATTCCAATTTTGTTTAAAAGGGAACCGTAAATGAGGTTTCATGCGATGTCTGGAACATGCAAAATTCTGCAAAGCAATGGTTTTCCCGGAAGTTAATTTCAGAAAACCTTTCCTTTGCCTAGAACACTCACAAAGGCTTGAATTGCCCATGAAGACGCATTCTCCTTCCGAAACATTGATGTAGTCCTGGAACATTTCCTTGTTGGCGCAGATGTGACGGGTTGCACCAAAGATCAACGATCCATTCAAAGAACATTGCTTACCGATTGACCTCGACACCACAAAGAAAGAATAATGTCGTCTTCAAAGAAGGTTGGCTTGAGCTTTGTTGTCTTTTGCTTTGTTTGGAGCTTCCTTTTTGAGACGGCAATCCTTGGCAAAGATGCCCATACTTACCACACAAAAGCAATTTCCCTTAAACCGACCTTTTCCCTTGAAGTTGTTATAATTCCGCCTTGTACCATGAAACCGATTAGGACCCTTACCTTTTGGTCCTTTACTCGCAAGCAGCCTTTGTTTTCCACAAGATTAGCGTAAGAGGAAGAATGATCAACGTATTTCCCTTTGATTTGGATACGGTTCGCTCCTCAATCTTAATGTGGGAAACTAATTCCCGAAGGGTAAAGTCTTTCTCGCCTATGTTTTAAGGAATGCACAAAATTTTCCCAAGACGGAGGTAATTTCTCAAGTAAACAATTGGCTTGGAACATATCAGAATAGCCATACCCTCACCACAATATCAAGACACAAATGTTCATACTCATGAACTTGATCTAATACAGTTTATCATCACCATAGAAAACTTCAACCAACGACTACAAGCATATTTTTTTAGTCCCAAAATCATCGCACCATACTTAGTATTCAAGGCATCCCAAATATCCTTAGCATTTTTGGACTTACTATAAATCATGTAAAGGGCAAAGAGTCATATAATGTAGTAACATCCCACGACAAGTCTTATTATCTTTAACAAAATCCCTACCGGATTTCTCAGGAGCAAGACGCAGACAAACAATAATCTACCCCAATTTGACCCAAAAAGAATTCCATCTTATCGACCACATTTTATAATTTTTTCCATCAAACGGATCTAACTTAGACATGTCAGAATAAACGAATTGGTAATAGGCACAAAGCATTAACACGCATAGGTTCATCGATTTTTCACCACCATAGTTCCGTAAAACAGATAAACAAAGATATCAAAATTCAACTTTAGAATGTAGGAACAAAAAACTGGGAACTTAATTGACACACTTAATCGACCACCGTGGCGTGAGAAGATCACCGCCCTAAAGTTGAATTTGCCCCCGCAACAACACACGGACTCACAAAGAATCAACCTCCAGGGGATACACGGTTTCGCCTTTCCTGTGTTGACGTAAAAACAGATTAAGAACGTTCTTGAATACCGCCTGGATAATAGAGAAAGAAAGAGAGAAGTGAATGTGTTTCGTGTGTTTCGAGAATACCGTAACACCGGTATTTATAGAGCCAAGAAACCCGCACGAAATCGTAACGTGGCCGAAATCGTGGGAAAAACGGTAACATCATGGGAAGAGTCATGGCCGAAAATTAGGAGAGTAATTAAGGGAGAAAACGGCATTAAAAGAGAGATTAAGGGGAAAAAAACGGTAACTTAAGACTGATTAAAAACGGTCAATAATGCCAACATATTTCTGACCCAAAACTATAGTTAAGTTAAGTTTATTCCCCAAAGCCCAAAGCCCAAGGCCCAAGGCCCAAGGCCCAAGGCCCAAGGCCCAAGGCCCAAGGCCCAAGGCCCAAGGCCCAAGGCCCAAGGCCCATGGCCCTGGCCCGGTCCGGGCGGGCGGCGGCGGCGCGCGCGTGTGGCAATCACACATCACCACTTACCCACTAAAAGCCTCATTGCTACTCAACTCAAAGGGTAGAGGAAAAGTAATGGTTATAAACCTTACTCTTCCCTCATATTCTTTCAATGTGGGACAAAAGGAAAAAATGACTCTTCATATTCTTTTGAAGCAAACTTAAAGTTTCTATAAAAAACTCCAACAGATAGAAGTTTCGTAATTTAATTGAGTAATTTCGACACCTCAAGGTTTAGAACTTGTTGGCATCAATTAGCGGAAGCCACGAAGCGGAAGAGGCAGTAAATTTGTGGCTTTGGCTTATGCAGACAGGAAGGAGGAAGGAGGAGCTGGGTTGCTCCATGAAGGCCACGAAGAAGGGGACACGGGAAGAGAGAGAAAATGAGGGAGTGGGTTTCTTTTTCTTTCTTTTGTTCTACAAGACTTAACCCAAGTAAATCTATCTCATCAAAACATAAAATGAAACAACACTATAACTTATAAAGATTAATTTAGTAAATAACTTTCAAATATTTTAATGTAACAAATAACCATATTAGAACACCAAATTATTCAAAAGGATTTCAGACATATAATAGAATAATTAAGCCATCAAAATAATTAGCTTTTACTTAAACGTACATCAAAATATTATTTGATATGTATAATATATATAATATCAGCATCAATAAAATAATAAAATATCGTTAGCAAATATAAAATTCATATTTCAACTCAAATAAAATAAGAGTATGTAATATATAATTTTGCTAATAATTATAATTAACAATAAATAAGACGATTTAGAAATCGGGGCTATTACAGTATTGGTCTATCACAACGCCGCAGCTCGATCTTGGCGTGGGTTGTTAAACGTCAAGCTGTGAATTGGGGGCCTAAATTCGCGGAAGCCGCCGTAATCCGTTTGGTGCTCCGGATGGCTATTAGACTTGGGTATCGGAAGGTTGTGTTGAAAAGTGATACGCTGAATATCATCCAGTTGCTGAAAAGGATGATACCTGTTACTCTCCTTTATTTCTTTTCCTTGATGACATTAAACAATACTTATTTCGATTATTTTGATCCTTGTCATATTAAACAGGGTAGGAATACTGTGGCACATTTAGTTACTAGATGGAATTAGTGTGTACGGATGTCATACCCCAAAGCTTGATTTCTTTGGCGGAAATTGACATTCATTAATATTATTCCCCTACCTGTTTTTCCCTCAAAAAAAATTAATATGTATTTCATGCAATCTAATAAAATTACAAACTAACTTAAATATTTCATGAAAGTTCGATGAAAATATACTGAATTCTAAATATATAGATAATAAAGATTTTATATATTAAAAACGTTGTTATATTATATTTTTGAACGATTTTCATACTTCCTATATTGTGGTTCTTATGACAATAATCATGACAACGAAATACCAAATTATTATGTGAGGAATTGATTCTTATATTCATTTAAATCTATTTATACCTATATATTACATGAAAATTATCATTACCAATACAACTTATTTGAAAATGTATTTACATATTTTTACTAAACCATACTTCCTCTGTTCTTTATTGTTATTCTTAGTTTGATTTGCACACTTGCCAATGCATATTTTTTACTATTAATATATTTTACGTATTAGAAAAAAAAATGTAAAATTTGATGTTATTAAAGTACTCATTGAGATGAATCAAATAAGAGTCACATGACTACGTTTTTTCTTATACATTTGGGAGAATTAGAAGATTCTATGTAATTCAAAATAGTGTATATATATATATATATTATGCCTGATGCAAGATTGGTCACTTAAAATAATAAATATGGTTCTAAATTTTTAAACTCTACTAGAAGAAATAAATGTCTTTAATGCAACATTGAACACTTAATATTTTTTAGAGTTTTTCTTTAAGTTACTGTTGTGTTTTACCATATTCTACGTTGTACCTCTAAATTTTTTTCTTCGAAATTGTAACGTTACACTTTTTGTTTGTTCTACACTGCACCACTCCGTTAGGTATTTCGTTACTTCTCATTTTTTGTTCTTCAAACTTACATTAGACGCACGAGAAAATTTCTGGCTTTAAAAGGGTTGGACAAGATGGAGCAGTGAGATGCATTTTCTTGGGAAAATTTCCACCTTGTAAGTATAAAGAACTAACAATAAGAAAATAAATGAAAATTTTCACTTTCACTTAATGGAGGGGTACCATAAAGAACAAATAAAAAGTTTAAGGGTCCAACTTGCAAGAAAAAAAAATAGGGATACAACGTAGAAAAAGCTAAAACATAGGGTACTATATAAAAAAAAACCCTACTTTTTTATAGTTATGTAGTTCACTAACAATATTTTTGCCTAATATGAAGTTATCTATGTAAGAAATTTATAATAACAATTATATACTTTCTACTTTTCTGTATACCTTCATATAATTAAATCATACAAAAACTCTTTGCTTTTAGTGTAACTCTTCAAGAAAAAAAGAAGTTTGTATCATATCCACATTCCATACAAAGGGGTAAAATAGGTGAAATGTAACCAACATTTATTCGTTACTCACTCATTTTATGTATGTTTTTTTGTCACTGGAATGAGTATGTTCTATAATGCATTATTTTGAAGTTCTATAGCGGTTGACCACCCCAAAAACCAAATTTTTTTTTTTGCATTTTTTTATTATTAATAGATACAAAATCAATAGTATATATCAAATACTCATTTTATTAAGCATATTATGCTCAATTGAAGCATAAGAATCCTTTACAATGTCTATCAATTCTACTACGATAGTTTTTGCTAATTTATTTCAGATCCAACAAAATTTGAAAGGTTTAATGCGATAAAAGAAGGAAACACTGTTGTTGAGGCTCGAAACCAAAGAACCGTAGTTGTATATCGAGGTTTCACAATTAGGGCCGCATGATACCTTGTCTCTCATCTACAAGTCAATAGACTTATGGAACTTCCGAATTTGGTTCAGAATATCCATGTCATCCGAAAGCGCATCACCCAAATAGTTAGATCGTGGGCTAATGTAGGAAAGAACCACAAGCAAGATAACTAAAACATAACCTTCGAAGAAAAACACCATGTCAAACGATATAGTCGTAAATGTGTACGCACATTTGTTTTTTATAGGGGAAGATTATCAGAAAAGTGGAGTGCAAGCATCTTGGTCCGATATTCCACAATGGGTGAAGAAAGATGACAGAAACAAAGAGAAGGGGAGGGGACTATACCATGACATGTGGGGCAATTCTAACACAGTAGACAGGAAATCCTGTGTAGAACTTGAAGGGTCCGCCAGCTTTCAGTGTTTTCATTACACAGACCATTGAACTGGTATATGGGTGCTTCCCAGAAGCATTAGGCTGCATTTTTCTCTATCTGTGTTTTCACGTAATCAAATGGTAGACTGCAAGCAGAAGCAAAGAACCCGAAAACAGCACTAGCACCTACAAGGCAAAAAAGAGCATAAAATCAGATAAAATACATCCGATGGTCTGAGGCTTCTTCAAACATTGTGGTAAAAAACTAATGCTTCCTATTGACAAAATACTGAAGTTGTTGTAGCCTAACATCTACGGTTCCTTTGAAGACACCTGGGCTCATCGGAGCCGTACACGTGTCCTCCCCTAGTGAATAGAAAAAAAAGATTTAATCTTTGGGTTATCCTCAGTTGGGTTAAAAGGATACTTTTCTGGCCCAAAAGGTAGTCGAGCCCACCCGTGAGGTGGCCAGCAGGAGAGTGGTTGATGAACCCTCACAAATCATGGCTCCGCCACGTGTCATGATCCGATTCCATAGCCAATCGAGGCCACTATTCTAGGGCGATTTTAAGGATAGCCGTCATCTTGCTATCACTATAAATACCCCGTAAATCGGAGAAATGGCATTCAATGCAAACAAGGGCAAAGTTACTCCAGAAAATACTCTCTCACTTTCTCTCTCAGATCTACTTTTCTCTTTACAACTCCTGATATCTGACTTAAGCTTCAGAGGGGGAACCACCACCCAAACCTCCAGGGTGGGTCCCTTTTTGCAGGTTCGGGAGCGAAGCTCAGGCTTGGACTAGGTTGATTCAGACATTTGTTGCACAAGTCTCCAAGGAAGAACATCTAAGGGATACTAGTTTACTTGCTAGACAAGAAAGCTCAGCCTACAAACTTTACTTGCGGACACAAGGGACTAAACATTTGGCGCCGTCTCGTGGGGAGACGCAACAATGACCGATTGTCAATCGTCCAACGTGGCTAGAAATCGAAGTTTTCGATCAATGTCGAAGACACAAGAGATCATGAGAGACCGCCTCGAGGAAGGGATAGACCCCCGTCCATCATCCATGTTCCCGACTAAGCCAAAGAACTCCGTCATTCAGGAGAATCTTGAACGTCCAAAGGATCGCCGCCCATCTAGAGAACGCGTTGAATGACTTCCGGACAAAGATGGCAAAGCAATCGCTCAGAATGTATCAAGAGCAACATGCCGTTTTTTCGTCTTAACCCCGAGCGCCCGTCAACAATCAAGCTCCCCCTAGGGGACGTTCCCAAGAGAATCGTCCGTGTCCTAGTCGACTGTTCGTCAGAACCCTCAAGGAGGGCGGCTATGGGAAAACAAATGTAAGGCAAGCAGTGAGCAAATAAGGAAGATGGACTCGGAATTTGGTGGTTAGGACCCAAAATCAAGCTCGTCCGAGCGGGCACCGAATGGAAACAGATGCCGGGGACTACTTAGAGGCAAAGAGAGCTGCAAAGATTGCAACAAATCGGCCATCGGCTCTACCCCATACTTAAGAGATCCTCCTTTAAGGATACCATCCGAACGTAGGGAAGAAGTCCGGGTCCTTCGATAGTTCGTCCGAGACAAGAGAAGACGGTGGTTCAACCAATGGTCTATAAGCGACCAGCACGCAAACACTTCATCCAATCCCGTGTTGAAGGAATATCGCAAGGAGTTCATACCCATTGAGGGACAAACCGGGAGCCCTCCGGATCAATTGGCCTACTCCGTTCTCGGCCAGGATCATGGAGGCGCCCCCTTCCCAAAGGTAAAACTCCCAACAATAGAGCCTTTTGATGGAACCACCGATCCCGATGATCACTCGTCCGCTTACAAGCATCGATGTACGTCCAAGGAGTAGATGATGCTAATTGGTGTAAGAATTTCCCGGCTACCCCAGAGGGTGTAGCTCGAAGTGGTTCAATAATCTACCCCCCCAATTCGGCCAACAATTTCATCGAACTCAGTGTCTTATTTACTAGTCATTTCGTTGCAAATCGTCAAGAATAAAAGACAAGCATGCACTTGGGCAAGGTCGTCCAAGGACCAAAAGAAGCTCTTAGAAGTTTTGTTAAGAGATTCAATCCGAAGCCCTTCAAATTCAAGATCTCAATGCTGGAGTGGCTTTTGACGCCTTTTATCGGGGGTCTGAGGCCGGAAGTTTTAAGTTTGACCTTGTGAAGAAGAAAATCAATACTCTTGCCGAGGCTTTAAAGGAAGCCGAAGCTTTTATACATGCCACTGAAGTATGTGCTGAGGCAAAGCATCCTGATTCCAAGAAGCCTGAAGAGGTTGCTCAGCTAAAGAAAAGCAACCCCAAAAAGGCCGAGACTTGGGCCATAACCTCTACCACTACTTCGCCCGTAAGAAGCAAGAGGAAAGAATCTCGAGCCTTCTTCATCCAACCCCATCGACCCAAGAAGGACCAATACTCCATTCTCATGGAGATAAAGGACCAATACGATCCGAAGGCTCCAAATGAGATGAAGACGCCTTACAGAAACATAGACAAGAGCAAGTATTGTCATTTTCACAAGGATTGCGGTCGTGAAACAAATGAATGTAAACACCTTAAGAGAGCTTTGGAGGATCTAGCTCGAAAAGGAAAGATGAATTCATACTTACCCCAAGGGGGAAAGAAGTTTCAGAGGAGAGATGACCGTCAAAGCAAGAAAAAGGAGAGTGAAAGCACTGATGAAGATGTCGTCCTCGTTATTTCAGGAGGATTTGCTGCTGGAGGGCCAACCAATAGAGGGCACAAAAACTACCTTAGGGAGCTCGGCCAAGTCTTGTTGACTAATCCGAACAAAGACCGAGCCTTTCCCAAAAGTGGTGGTTAGTGAGTAAGATCGGGGCAAGTTGAGGACCCCCCATGATGATCCTTTGGTTGTATAGATGAAGATAGCAAACTTGAGAGTAAGAAGAATTCTGATTGACACCTGAAGCTCGACTGACATCATTAGTGCCGATTACTTGTCCGTATTGAAATTTGATGAAAAGAATTTGGTTCCACCATCATCCCATCATAGGGTTTGGGGGGAGGAGTCATCCATCCCATGGGAACAATCCGCCGTTGCCCGTCCGAGTTGGGAGAGAAGGAGGCCTCGCGGACCATGTTCATCAAGTTCTTGGTTGTTCGAGATTTGGATGCCTTACAATGTCATACTCGGACGGCCAACTTTGAATCATGTTAAAGCCGTAATAGTAACTCACTTGATGTTTATGAAGTATGAGTGTGATGATGGCAAGATCGGCTCCTCGGATGGAGACCAAAGCGGGCGGCTAGGGAATGCTACCTAACCACCCTCAAGCCGTCATCATGGAAAGCATGCAATGAAGCCCAAACGAAGATCGGTGGCGAACGGAAAACGTCTGAAATTGGGAAAGATAAGACGAAGGTTGTTGGCGAAAGGAAAACGTCTGAAAGTGTAAGGGACCAAGTGGCCTCGTTGAAGCTGGCAATTGAGAGTCCTCAGACGCCTCTCGCCCCTCAAGGAAAACGTCTGAACATCTCCCCAGCAAGAAAAGAAAGTATGAGCCCGTCAAGGAAGAACCTCCCTCGTCTGAGGAAGTGATGGCCATCATGGGACTAGCACTAGAACGTCCAGAGCCAGTGGAAGTCCCTGAAGATGTCTGTTTGGATGAGGCTCGTCCAGAAAGAACTTTGAAGATTGGGTCCTCGCTCTCTCCTGAGTTGAGGGGCCTTTTAATCAACTTGCTGAAAGAATTTCAAGACGTGTTTGCTTATTGTGTTGAGGAAATGCCTGGAATTGATCTAGAGATAGCTGTCCACCGGCTTAATGTCGATCCAAATTTAAAACCTGTTCGTCAGAAGAAAAGACATTTGGGACCTGGCCAGAATCGGGCGTCGACCGGAAGTTCGAAGTTGTTGGAGTCAAAATTTATCGGGAGAAACTTATTATCCGTAATGGATAGCAAATGTGGTCATGGTGCCAAAGCCTAATGGCACTTGGAGGATGTGTGTGGATTACACTGATCTCAACAAGGCTTGTCCCAAGGACAGTTTCCCTTTACCTAAGTTGGATCGTCTGGTAGACTCCACGGCCGGCCATGCTTTGCTAAGCTTCATGGATTCCTATTCAGGTTTTCATCAAATCCCCATGTGGTCAGAGGATCTGGACAAAACGTCCTTCATTACTGAGAAGGTACTGTATGGCTGGTTGAGGATGCCATTCGGCCTACGCAATGCTCCGGCCACCTTTCAAAGATTGATCAATACCGTCTTTCAGCCATAGTTGGGAAGAAACATGGAGGCCTATATTGATGATATGATAGTCAAGAGTCGGTAAGAGGAAGGTCATGTTGGTGATTTGAGAGAGACTTTCAAGACTCTTAGAAAATACAAGTTAAAATTGAACCCTGGCAAATGCGTATTTGGAGTCTTGTCTAGGAAGTTCTTAGGCTTCTTGGTAGATCAGAGGGGAATAGAAGTCAACCAAGAGAAGATCCAAGCTATTCTAGACATGAAATCCCCGTCAAAGATAAAGGAAGTTCAGCGACTGACGGGATGCTTGGCTGCCCTTGGACGTTTCTTGTCCAAGTCAGGTGACAAGTGCCATCACTTCTTCGCCACGATCAAGAAAAAGGCCAAGTTTGAATGGACAGCAGAGGAAGAGCAAGCCCTTCAGCAAGTCAAAGATCACCTTCTAGAATGCCTAGGTTGGCCATCCAACCGAGGGGGAGAAACTGTTTGTATACTTGGTTGTGTCCACTCAGGCTGTGAGTGCTGTCCTGTTGGCTGAAAGAGAGTATGTGCAAGTCCCCATATACTTTGTGAGTCATGTACTCAAGGATGCGGAAAATAGGTACACTCCCGTCGAGAAGTTTGGATTGGCCCTCGTCATGGCCAGCAGAAAGTTTAGGCCCTATTTCTTGGTGCACAGTATACTCGTCTACACTGATCAACCCTTGAAGCAAGTTCTGCAGAAGATGGAAGCCGCCGGACGAATGCTAAAATGGGCTGTTGAGCTTAACATGTTTGATATATCATTTGAACCAAGGAAGGCCATTAAGGGGCAAGCCTCGCGATTTTATAGTTGAGCTCACTCGGCCAATCGTAGAGCCAATATCCGATCCAACAAGGAAGGAAGCATTGGACGCTCATGGTTGATGGGTCGTCAACAACCAATGGATGTGGGGCAGGAATCATTTGTCAATCTCCAGAAGGAGACAAGTTTGAATATGCGCTAAGATTCCAATTCCAAGCGTCCAATAACGAAGCTGAATATGAAGCACTTCTGGCTGGAATCAAAATGTGTAAAGCGGCAGGAGCTCTGGAAATTGAGGCCAAATCAAACTCCCTTTTGGTCGTCAGTCAAGTCAACGGGGATTTTGAATGTAAAGAAGCATCGATGAGCAAATATATGCGTCTGATCAAAGACGAGGTTGAGCCTTTGAAACGATTTGTTCTCGACCAAGTGCCAAGGTCAAAAAATCATCAAGCGTACGCTCTCTCAAAATTGCGCCTACCGCAAGGTGATGCGCCAAAGAACAGCTTTTTGGGGAAGTTAAACCCAAAAGAGTATTGACCAAGAACAAATCATGTTTCTTAGTCGAGGAGCAAGGTGGATGGAGCCCATAATAGAATACAAGAAATCAGGACGGCTGCCATCAGATCCTATGGAGGCCAAGTATGTGAAGGCTCGAGACAAGTGGTTTGAGCTATGGGATGAGACCCTTTACAAGAAATCATTCAATCGCCCTCTCCTCAAGTGTATCACCAGAGAGGATGGTCTAGAGGTTCTGAAGGAACTCCATGAAGGAGCTTGTGCATCTCACGTTGGGGGAAGAACATTGGGTGAAAAGGCTTTAAGGACGGGGTACTACTGGCCGACCTTAAAGGAGGATGCCCTCGTCTATGCAAAGAAGTGTGATAGTTGTCAGAAGCATGGAAACCTGCATCAGAAGCCGTCCAACTACTTAAGCCCCATGTTGTTCCCTCTGCCCTTTGCCAAATGGGGCATGGATATCCTAGGACCTTTCCCGGTGGCCGCTGGGTAAAAGAAGTTTGTGATAGTAGTCGGGCACTACTTCACTAAATGGATAGAGGTCGAAGCCATGCGAGGTATAACAACAAACGACATCAAGGGCTTTATTTGGAAAAATATTATAACTCGTTTGGCATGCCACACCATCGTCTTTGATAATGACCCACAGTTCGAAACGCCTAAACTGAAAGATTGGTTGGCAGAAAGAGAAATCAAGGCTCACTTCACTGCAGTCGCCCACCCACAAGCCAATGGGCAAGTAGAGTCCTTCAACAAGATTCTATCCAATGGAATCAAAAGGAAGTTGGATAATGCCAAGGGGCAATGGGTTGAAGAACTGCAGCTAGTGTTATGGTCCATCTGAACAACCGCCAAAAATTCTACAGGGGAGACACCCTTCATGTTAGTTTATGGCACTGAAGCCGTCTTGCCCATTGAGATTGAAGAACCCACCCTTCGGGTCATGTTGTACACAGAAAATGCCAACTGGGCTGCATTGCGCACGGCTTTGGACCAAGTGCCAGAAGTCAGGGGCAATGCCTTGCTAAGAATGCAATTGTACAAATTACGAATGGCTCGGGAGTTTAACAAGAGAGTCGCTAGACGACCACTCAAGGTGGGGGATCTTGTTCTAAGGAAGATGGAGGCGGTTGGACGAGCTAAAGAGATGGGGAAGCTGACGTCAAACTGGGAAGGACCTTATCTGATTATCCAAGAGCTACGCAGCGGCACCTTTCGTCTCCAAGATCTGGATGGACGAGTTATACAGTGCACTTGGAACTCAGATAATCTGAAGAAGTACCACGTCTAACTCAATTCATCGTCAGGGAATCTAGTCGGTAGTTTGTAGTAAGTCCAAAGTGCCACGGACATGCTAGAAAAAAAGAATTGTATACATGTATCTTGGCATTTAGCCAAGCAAAATTCATATAATACAATTCTTATCGCCTTTGTTTATTTTCACCAAGTTAGTTCACTTTGGGGCATTAAATCAGTTGCTAGTCTAAAAGTGACAATAACTTGGGGCAAAAACACAAAAAACAATAGAGCATCAAAAATACTCACTTCCATGCCGAACATCACTCCCTCGAGGAGACCGGCCAAAAGTATTACAACCTAAAGGTTGACAATACATAAATGGCAATCAAATTGACAAAATCTCTAGTAAGAGAAACGTCAAGGTCTCTAAGAGAAGGCTGACCAGAAATAAGCCCTTAGTAAAGGATACTTACTTTCACATACACGGACAGCTAAGTAGTAAAGACCCTAGTAAGGGATCACTACTTCCGGACGAGTGTTGCTCCCTCAAGGAAGGCGACTGAACATTCGTAGACCATGTCTCTAAAGCTCGTCCTTAGCAATTTCAGCAGGCCTAGCCAACGATGGCCGCTCTCCTTCTTGGACTATGGCTCGTCCACTATATATGGATGAGCCTAGCCCAAGAAGGGGGGATAAGACAAGCCTATAGGACTAGCTAAAAGAGGGAAGGTCGTCCAAAAAACCAGGATGAACCAGGCAATAAATACTGCAGGACGAATGTCACTAAGTACTTGGATACTCTGGAAAGATTCACAATCGTCCAAAGATAAGGATGGAAATCTTCCCCTATACTTATTTTACAATCCAAAGACCCATAGTCGTCCAAGGACAAGGATGGCAATTTTCTCCGAAGGTCGTCCAAAAAACCAGGATAAACCAGGCAATAAATACTGCAGGACGAGTGTTACCAACTCGAGAAAAACGGCTAAAGCGTGGCTAGTCCACAAAACCATATGTATTGGCCGCTTTCCCCCTTGGGGTAAGACCCGTCTAAATGAGAAGACCATCCAAAGTTCCAGGACGAATGTCACTAAGTACTTGGATACTCTGGAAAGATTCACAATCGTCCAAAGATAAGGATGGAAATCTTCCCCTATACTTATTTTACAATCCAAAGACCCATAGTCGTCCAATTAAGGACAAGGATGGCAATTTTCTCCTATGTGTGTTTTGCAAATCGTCCAAATATCCGGCCGAGTCTCTTTTTGTACTTGGCTACATTTTGTAAAGACTCTAGACCGTCCAAGGGCAAGGACTCTAAACCGTCCAAGGGCAAGGATCAGGGTTGGCAAGCTTACTCTATTTAGAATTTTGTTGACTGTCCAAAAGTTCAAGATGAATCTCTTCTTGTAGTTGGATGCATTTTGAAAAGATTTATGATCGTCTAAAGGCAAGGATGCCGCTCTTTCCTTAAAAATATGTGAGGAACATCCAGCATTCGGGACGAGGCACATTTTATACTTAGTCAGAATTGTAATTCAAGAGGAGAAGAGATAAGCAATTGGTAAAAACTCATTCATATATATACTTGGCAAAAGATTTACAATCTAAGACTAGAAGAGTTAAAGCTACAACGGCAAACAAGCCAAGAAACTTTGGAAAATAAACCTAAAAGTAGGCATCATCTTCAGCGCGAGTCTCTTGGTCGTCTACAGAGTTCTCCTCCTCAGCTGCAACTTCGTCGTCCGAGTCCAAAAATTCCGGAGGTTCCTCGGTACATACCATAGCACGATGAACACTCTCCTGATATTCCAGACGACGGATGAAGCTGGGGACCTCAGAAGACTCAGCCAGCATCTCAAAGGCCTTGACGGCCCAGTCCTTAGACGTTTCGACGACTTGAGCCAAGCCTTCTTTGGCGTCGTTAAAGGCACTGGTCGCTTCCCCTTCCGGACGGGCGCCTCGCCCTTAGGAGGATGTTCTCCCTTCTCGCTGAACGGCGGCAAGAAGAGAAACATCTCTTTCACCCTTCGGATCGCAGAAACAAAGATCTATAACCATCTTCAAACGGTCCAGCTCCTTATATAGATCTTTGATAGTAACAAGATAATTCTTGTTTTCGGACTCCAGGATAGTTGACCTCTTCTCCAAAGCATCCAGGGATTGACGATGAAGGGTATTAACCATCTCAATGTCATGGATGGCCTTGTCGCCTGCCGTTGTAGCAAGGTGGACGAGCTTCTTGTTCTCTTTTCGAAGCTCTCTCGCCCACTCTTCAGTGAGCATGCTGCGAGCAAAAAGCTGGGACAATGAAAACAAAACAAATCATTAGACGAGTTACAAAAACGAAAAAATATTCACAAGTATTAGACAAAAGCGGCAGTAAGTTATACCTCAGCAGCCAGTTGAGACATGTAGCCCACATGCCCGGCCGATGCCCCCCTTAATCCTTTGATATAGGATTCAGGGTAACATTTGAAGAGCTCCTGCTTAAGCCGATCTTTTTCTGCCTTTGGCATTTTGGCAAAAGCAGGAGAAGACTCCTCGTCCGAGTCAATGGTGGGAGAAGCTGAGGGTAAGGCGGGGCCTTTGCCCTTATCTGAAAGAGGGGGAGAGTCAGTTATCTTGATGGGAAAGACGATGGCTTGTCTATTGGACGGACTCATGGACCGTCCGCCCACCCGCACCGTCCTAACTATATTCGGATAATACGACTCACCAGACGAAATAGATTCCGTCCTAACAGCTAAGCGGCATTCGGGCACCGGCCGGCCACCGAACCGCCGGGCCCTGGGTAGTTCCTGCCCGCCGTCTCCGACTCCGGAATAACCAAAGCCAAGGACGACTCTGGTCTGGCCTCAACAGAATCCGCTGGCAGAACGTCCAACTGACCAGCAAGATCCTCAATCTTCTCCGCCTCCAGGGCAAGCAACCGAAGGCTCCTTTTCGTGGCCTTGTCCTTTGGTGGCGGCATGCTTTTCTCCCCACCTCCACCAGCCAGGTCGTCTTCTCTCGGCCTCTTTCTTGTAAAGCCCTTAGGCTTTTTCGCGGAGGCCGGTCCGCGGCCGCCGTAGGCCTCTTCTTGGACGAAGACGACTTCCCTGTGGAAACTTGTTTGTAGGGAGCATTTTTCTCGCAAAGCATGAACAAGTTATCAAATTGGTCGTCCAAGGGACAAAAGTTATAATTCCAATTACGATGCTTCGCATTTAAAATCACCCAAAGAAGGAAGACGTCCTATAATGGGCACCTCCTTTCCTAAGGGAACCTTGTCTGAAGAAAATTCTAAATACAGACGAAGACGATGCAAAGAAGGAAGGCGTCCAAAAGAAGACGGACTAAAATGACTTCCGTCCGAGGACAAGAAATCAACTCTTCGTCCAAATTTTGAACTTAAAGTTTCTCAGACGAGAATGGCCCAAAGAAGGTGGCCATCCAAGCATGGACGCCTTCCATCTTCAGGTGATTCTTGTCCAAAGAGATGAAACCTATCTTGGACGAATCTAAATGATACTCGTCCAAAGTTGATCCGGTCTTCAGACGAGAATTGCCCAAAAGAGGTGGCCGTCCAATCATGGACGCCTTTCTTCTTCGGGTAATCCTCGTCCAAAGGAAGGGACAACGACTTGGACGAGTCCATAAGGTACCCGTCCAAAGGCGTCATATATCTCAGACGAGAATGGCCCAAAGAAGGTGGACGTCCATGCTTGGACGCTTTCCTTCTTTGGGTGACCCTCGTCCAATGGTTGGATACAAATCCTAGACGAGTTAGATCGATCCTCGTCCCAAAAAAAAAAAAACATGTTTACTAGAGTTTCAGCCCTTTTCTCGGTACTGCCCTTGGCGTACTCCTTCCATAAGTTGTCTGTGAATTTGGACATACTTATATCTCCCGTCCAAGAAGCTTTAAGACATGCTCTGGCTGAGTCTGCAAAAAAGAGATGAAAAATGTTTAATCTGGTATGTGCTATGGACGAAGAGTTTTACTTGGAGAATTTGAATGTATACCTTTATCTTCGGCCAACCGCAAAACCGAAGGACGACTAGGAAGTCGTCATGGTAAAACATTTCTTTAAAGGGTATCCAAGCTAGTGTCCCTTAAAAGATCGCTGGCCGGGCCTGGAGTACTCCTTAATTCTAAAGTACTTCACAACCTCCTCGTCAAAGTTGTCCTCCAACTCCAGCCAGGATTGCTTCCGCCCAGTATTCGTGACGGATCGATTATAAAATCTATAGCTCTTAGTGGCATAGTCGTTGGTCGCTCTTAAGAAGATGAAGTCGGCCTTCCATTCATGCATCTTCGACGGCTTGCCCCAAGCCGTCATGAAGCCGGGGCGGTTGCAGATGATGGGCCATGCCTCGTCAACGGCCCCAGGTACCTTAGCCGCGTAGTGAATATGGGTAAAGGCTGGGAGAGAAAGAGCTAGGCCGTGCAGCTCGCAGACGGCAATAAACGTTAGAACGTTGTGCCAAGTATTTGGAGCCAGCTGATTATGGCCTATATGGTAGTAGTGCAGCACTTGCTCTATAAATTCGTGGAGGGAACCTTAATCCCGCGTCCAAGGCCAGCTTGTAGACGGCGAAGTGGTTCTTTGGGGCACTCAGAATCGTCGCGTCTTTATTTGGGATAACAAAGGAGAAGCCCGGCATGGGCATATAGGAAGATAAATAACTAGGGTCTGGTCCTACTTTCTCTAGCCATTTGCGATTAACCAAAATGAAGTCGGGGTCAGAAAGGGGACCTAATCGTCTTCTAATTTCCGACGAAGTTGTAGAGGCTTCTTCCGATTCTTCGGCAGCGTCAGATTCACTGTCGTTATTACCTTCGCCGATCTCCTCCATATCGACGTCCCCGCCGTAAGGACCGGCCTCGGGGTTTATTTCCTGAGTCTTCTAAATTATGGTCGAGGAAGGAGGCCCGCCCAAAGGCTCAAAGACTTTGGACCTCTCTTGCCTCATCCGGCACCCGTCCAGCAGATTCCTCCATATCTCGAGCTATTTGACGGATTATTACCTTTCGTCTTAGACGAGCCGTTTGCTGACGCGTGCCGATTACCCTACACAGTAAAGTCTGGGTCGTCTGACTTTCTCGGCCAAAACCACAAAAAACAATACTCGGCCAGAAGAGGCCCAACTCTAGAATGTGCCGAAGAAGAAGTATCGGTTCTAGGGTCAAAACGAGCTCTTGGTCGGCTAGGATTATTTGACGAAGAAGATTCCATTTTATTGATTTTCTAAGAAAAAATAAAGAATAAAGAAGAATGAAAAGAACAAAGAAAAGATACCTGCTAAAGCGCCTGGACGATTCGGTGAAGAAAGTTGAGGCTGGACGATCTCTCTCTCTCTCTAGAAAAATTTGCAGAGTTTCTCTCTCTAAGAAAATTCGATCAAGGTGTGAAATGATTTAATGTCCTCACATCAACGTTATTTATAGGGGAGTAAGAAACCTGTGGAGCCGGTCAAGGATGACCGAAGGGAGGATAAAACGGTCGGTTATGACCGGTAAAACCCAGGAAAAGACGCGTCATTTCCTTCGTTTCAAATAAATCTACCTTGGGTAAAAAAGCCTTAACCGTCAGATGG
This sequence comes from Beta corolliflora, assembly GCA_947648045.1. Taxonomy (NCBI): domain Eukaryota; kingdom Viridiplantae; phylum Streptophyta; class Magnoliopsida; order Caryophyllales; family Amaranthaceae; genus Beta; species Beta corolliflora. The sequence goes on along the minus strand of CANSZD010000338.1, from coordinate 145,137 downwards.
GCCAAATGAAGCTACCTTGGCTAAAAGGGCCTTAACCGTCAGATGGGCCAACAGTGAAAACCCTTTTAGGGGCAAATGTTGTAGCCTAACATCTACGGTTCCTTTGAAGACACCTGGGCTCATCGGAGCCGTACACGTGTCCTCCAGTGAATAGAGAAAAAAGATTTAATCTTTGGGTTATCCTCAGTTGGGTTAAAAGGATACTTTTCTGGCCCAAAAGGTAGTCAGAGCCCAGCCCTGTGAGGTGGCTGCAGGAGAGTGGTTGATGAACCCTCACAAATCATGGCCTGCCACGTGTCATGATCTGATTCCATAGCCAATCAGAGGCCACTATTCTAGGGCAGATTTTAAGGATAGTTGTCATCTTGCTATCACTATAAATACCCCAGAAATCAGGAGAAATGGCATTCAATGCAAACAGTGCAAAGTTACTCTGTAAAAATACTCTCTCACTTTCTCTCTCTAGATCTACTTTTCTCTTTACAACTCCTGATATCTGACTTAAGCTTCGGAGGGGGAACCACCACCCAAACCTCCAGGGTGGGTCCCTTTTTGCAGGTTCGGGAGCGAAGCTCAGGCTTGGACTAGGTTGATTCAGACATTTGTTGCACAAGTCTCCAAGGAAGAACATCTAAGGGATACTAGTTTACTTGCTAGACAAGAAAGCTCAGCCTACAGCTTACTTGCTGGACAAGGGACTAAACAGAAGTCACTTCAATATCCCTGATCCCATTGATGAGTAGTGCTACTGTTTCAGGTAGAGGTGGTAAGAAAATGTATACTATAAATCTTAATTGCTTAGACAAACAATGTTCAAAGCCTTAATCCCAATATTATGAGGTCTGCTATAAATTTTGCATATAATTATTTTGCATATAATCAGATATAGGTCAGGTAGTCCAGGTCTACACAAACAAAAGTCCCATAAATCCATCGCACCATCACAGAATGAAAACCATACCCGAACAAAGAAGACATAGGGCAACTACTTCATCGGGGTCGACACTACAATTTGGATTTTTCCCGTCATCTTTTTCACAAGATCCTATACAGTAGGTATCCTTGTTGATCCACCAACAAGGATAACTTCATTTATGTCTTTCAATGAAAGTTTTCCATCATTCAAAGTAGTTTTAACATCAATCTGCAGAATCCGGATCAACAATTAGTATTCAAAGCAAAGAAAACTAAAAGTAGAGCAGACTTGTGAACTCTGAACATTATATTTGTCTAGCAAGTCTCAACTCTGAACATAACTCTTCAAACTTTACTCTCGTGGGGGTTGTATCAAAATTTTTAGGGCCGCTTGTGTTGCAGTAATGAAAGTTAAGCTGTTTCGAAAAACCATTGATGGATGACCTTGTGTTAAAAGCTAAAGTTATTTCTACAAGACATCAACAACAAAAAATGCGGATTTCAACTTTAAGTAAATGAAGAGTTTAATCAAGTTCAATGAGACTTGAGCGCTTCTTGTAATTGTAATGTTAAACGGTACCGTCTCCCCATGGATAAGCTGAGAGTGAGACTCGCAAAGGTAATTCAAGAATTATCAATTGAATGTTAGAAAAGAATATAGATACAAGTGATATTTTGCAATAAGAACTTCATTACTACTAAAAATCTAGGATATTAAACAAATGAGATAACAAATTGGATATTAAACTTCAACTTTCAATGCTTTATCTCTCGCCTTCTACTCTCTCTCAATATAAAAATGATATTTTTATAATATAAGTATAAAAATCACGTGTCTGCATTCTGCAAAAAGTCCAGAAGAAAAGAAAGAAAAAGTAGAGGCAAAGTTAGCAAACAATGTCCACATTTTGCGAGAAACTAAAACCAAAAGGCAAAAGAGTAGAAAGAGAAACTGAATTAGAATTAGGGAAAACAAAAGTCGAGAAGGGGGTAAAAGAAGTCGCGATCGAAGGTTTCTAATAGTAAGGAAGAGAAAAAAATGAAGGGAGAAGATTAAAGGACATGAAGGAAGAGAATAATGCCCTGGGACGTCCCAAAGCCTTTAAACACATGCCCAAGACGTCTTCACTTTTTACCCAAGACGTACGCATCCAAGCTTGGCATCCCACCATCCCGAGTTCGTTTTGGGGACGATTTTGGGGGAGTACCCGACCCGTATCGGGACGGGATACGGCCCAAAGAATGCGTACTCGTGATTCATAGGTGGTAAACAAATGTCGAAATCATAACCGACCACTACCAAGTAAAAGTTGGAGAACACATATAACAATAATCTACAAGCAAATCAAGATAGACAAGAGAACTTTCTCTAGGAATCACACGATTTCATTAACCCATCGAACATTGGGTCACAAATCAAGTATTAAAGTACATTTTACCACCAAAGGAAATCCACAATCAACCAATTTCAATCACAGTAAAAACCGAGTCTTGCAGTCTATGTTGTCTTGAATGAATTGAATGTTATTCATTATAGTTAAAAACGAATTACGAGCAATGTCCCCAAAGATGCTTGTGGAGGTAAAAAAAAAGTCATACATGAATAGATGTAATTTCATTGAAGTTTTTTGTGTTTGGAATACCGAGACAGCGCATTCCATGTTGATGACGCCATTCTTTAATATGTCTCTCAAAAGCTCTACGACCCCAATAACTGTGGTTCCCACATATTTCACATTTAAATTCCTGAGAACAAATTAGAAAAAAGGAACATCGATGGTAATTTCATTGCATGATGACCTATGATATACAAGCCATCATATCATACCACAATATGCAAGGCTTACAACCTTTTTCTACAATAAGTAAAATGTCAACAGAAATGAAACCATGCATAATATCACCCGAAATCTAAAAGGCACTTGGAAAACATAATAATATGGAGCCTTACGAAAGAATCAATGTATCACCTCACCAATAGCCAAAAGCAAATGAAAGCGGATAATAGAGCCTAAATAACGACTAAATAAATGTATACCTGCCCAAGACCATGGAGCTTATACAACCAATATGGAATTGGTTTCCCATCCCAACACAATGGCAATTTAAGAGGATTGAAAATAGGCTGATCTTCTTCATCACTTTCGTAATCGCCCCGCACATCTTCCCCGAAAGGTTCATAAACAGAAAGATATTATCGAATTCACAACAATCATCGTCGAAAGAAGGATCGACTACAACGAAATAGCAAAGAGGGAAAGCATAGGATCATCATAAGAAAAGAACGCATAGAATGATAGAATTTACCTCTTCATGCTCTTCTCAAGCTCCTCCCAAATTATTCTCCGTTTCTTCACAAAGATTTTCTTGTGTTCTGACTATGATCTACGTATAAAACCAACAAAATCTCAAAATAACTAAAAACCATCAAGAATCGTGTCGCTCACATAATAAAAGTGCAAAATACCAAATAAAGACAATGGATTTATATTATTTTATAAAGATAATAGATATGTGTAAAACAAGAAAAGCACAATATTGAATACTATATCAAAGCTTTAGCCTTTAGCCAATAAAACTACCGGAATGTATCTACAAGCTAACATCTCCAAGCAGTTCACACACCTTTTTCATCTTGGCCTCCACCAAGGCCAATTCCTTAATATCTTCTTGCTCTTGAGATGGCACATCACCATTACTATTTTGGCCTGAACTTCGCCGTGTTTAGCAAAATGCTTTATGTCCAACTCCTCAAGAGGATTGTTCTGCAAGAATGGCCAAGAAGATCAATCAATAATTACGGAGTCATGAGAAAAAGTGGGATGTGTATGGTGAGCATTTATGTAGTGAAGTATACTGAAAAAGGATAATGTTGTTTTCATCAAAATTTTCACACCCCCACAAGCCTCAAATAATCAATGTTGGATTTTCTCACTACAAGGGTTGCTTAACCGAATCAATTTCTTTTTTTTCATTTAAAAATTTCTTAAACTTCATAAAAATTGTTCAAAAAAAACTACCTAGGTAAGGAATAGCCTCTCTCGCTCTTTGTTGAACAAGACCACCCGCCTCACCCTAGTGCGCCAAGGCTTAAGGAGCAAAACAAAGGAACCATAGTTTCAAGTTCTCAAAGACTCAAACAGATAATCAGATTAAAAGCTGCATACTTAAGCATCTATGATGGACAGAGACATCCTTCAACAAAAAGAAATCAACTATATCGAAGAAGCCAAATATTGCATAAATCATATAAACATAGTCACTGGGCAATGATGACAATAAAGTTCCACGAATACTCCTCACTTTAGATTAACCCAGCTTTCTTCAACAATCTTACCCCGCACTTTCTTGACCACCCGAGTGAACATTGCATAATATACTCAACTCGCTTGATCAAGATCCCTTACGTATAACCCATTGCTAATATTAGTTGTTAATGTCTTATTTTGCTTGAAATTTTCTTAATGTCTCATTAGTTGTTTCACAAAATAATCAAACACAATAAAAAAGAAATCAAGACCCGAACCTAGAGATCGCATTATGTAGAAGAAGAACCCTAACCCTGAAATAGCAAAAAATTGTATTTAAAACTAAAATCTATCAGAAATTCGGAACCGTAGTCCAAGACTTTAAAAAGAAAAAATATAAAAATCGGAAAGAAAAATCAAGAACCCTAACTTAAACATACAACTTCAACATCAACAACAAAAACACATCATCATCAAATTCAATTCAATTAAATAAATTTGATATCACTGAATTTCATTGACTGACCTGAGTATAAGGACCACGAGGAGTGTAATAATCATCATATTGAGCAACGACAGAGTGCTCTTCTTCTTCTTTGACGTCTATTTCTCCGGCGGCGGCTGGGCGGAGGAGAGAGAATTTGAATCAACCGACGAGTTGGCTTTCGGCGTCGAATTCTTCAACTTCGGCTGAAATAGGGTTTTGCCATTGACGGGGAGTGTCAATTATCAAAAAAAAAAAAAAGGAAGAGAGAGAAAAAATACCTAATTGTACTCGGCGAAAAACATCCTTGAAATCCTCATCCCTATCCCTAATTTCCGCCATTAATGGATGGCTAAAAAGTCCTACAATATCAAACCCTAGAAAGTTGACTAAAGACTGAGAGAAACAAAGAGAAAGATTAGGAGATCGGCGACGGCGAGAGATGGATTAGGAGGAGCGATTGAAGAAAGAGATTTGGATGAGAGAAAGGGATGAGGGATGATTGAATGAGAGATCGAAGATCGTGTGAGCAAAGGAAGAAGAGATTTGGGCTTAAAGAGATTTGGGCTGGAAATAAGGGGAAAAAAAACAGTATTAACCGATGCGGTTTACCGAACCGAAACGGTTAACAGAGGACTGCAACGGTTTTCCGTTAACCGCTTTTGCTCGAGAACCGCACGCCTTATGTTCCCAATTTTCCCACTCATAATTTCGAGGATTTACCGCTACGGTTCTCTTAAGGACCGCAGCGGTTGTGTTGTGACATATAGTATTTTTTCCACTAGTGTTGTGTACTTAGTATTACATTGTACAATAAGTTAGTCAATAATTTTTTCATGTAAAAGAATCTTCTTATATAATCATTAAATTAAGTATATTTTAGATTTGTATATATTGCACTAATCATTTTCCAAATTTTAATTATATCCAAATTTAGTTTGAATATAACAATTAATTTTTCCGATAACAATTGAAATATTTTAAAATTATCTGTCTAAGATATTTATAATAATGATTATATACTCTTTTACTTTTTGAATGCTTCATATATACTTTAAAGCCTACAAAAGATCTTTATATGTCGTAGTAGTCTTTAACTATCATATGTACTTATATACATAATTTTAATTATTATAAGAAGATCAAAAAGAAAACTCAATATTTAAAAGGTAAAAATATAATAATGTGGATATTTATATGTCGTAGTAGTCTTTAACTATCATATGTTACTTATAAGTATATATAAATCTTTACTTAATGATTATAAGCTCTAATAATATAAATTTAAATTGTATATAGATCAAACTAGAATATTTAAAAATCCATTGATTATCATGTTTAAATTGATACACTAATGGACACACAATTCACGACTTTTAAACATAAGTATATATTTAGATTTTATATATACTTATGTTTAGAGTCGTCAATTGTGTGTCCATTCGTGTATCAATTAAACATGATAATCAATGGATTTTTAAATTTTCTAGTTTGATCTATATGCAATTTTTTTTGTATTTGTCAATAAAATATCTAACATTAAAAAAATATACAAAGTGGATGTAAGAGACAAAATAAAGATTGAAAATTTCATGTGGTCAATCCTTTTGAGGGTTTACAATATGACAATGGAAATAGTAATACATTAATATTTAATCTCATAATGTTAATAGTAGTGTGAAACTATGATAGTCTCCCTCCATTTCTTTTTAAATTACACACTTTCCTTTTTGGTTTGTTTCTTTTTAATCTATACACTGTTGTATTTTTCTATTATTGGTAACATGTCCTATCTACTTTATCCTCTTTTTACACCTACGTCATCCACTTTTTAATTTTTTAATTCACTTTTTAGTTTCTCTTTCCGCATTTTCGCTTCTCTCATACTTTTGTACTCCCTCCTTGGTTCCCTCCAAAGTGAAGTGAGTAAACCAAAAAGAAGCGGAGGAAACATAATTATGTGTTATTGCTAAGTCTAAATAATATTAGAGCTTAATTTTGATTAATTTGAGAACTATTATTCTTAATTTGTTATGATATGTAAATTATGTTTTTCAATAAAAAAAATTTATTTAGATCATTGATCTTCGAATTCATGCGAATTAAATATTTGAACTTTTTAAACTCGTGCAATTCCACCGATACTATACTAGCTAGTTTTCATAATTAAACTAGAATTTGGGTCCGGTCGTTGCCCCAGGTGGTATTTTTTTCCGAACTTGATATGTATTTTTTTCCATTCACGTTAAAATATAATAAAGAAAACTCAACATTTAAAAGGTATAAATATAATAATGTGGATATTTAAAGCATGATTAAAAGTTGGTTGAAATAATAATTATGCTATGTATAATAGCAAGACGTCGCAGGTTCAAATCTTGTTGCAAGCCAATTTACCAATTCTAGTGGAGTAATAGAGGTTTCACGTGGCGTGTATACATTGTTAGACACGTCTTTTAATATATTAGTACTAGCATTTTTTGCACGCTATGCGTGCATGTCATATTAACGTTTTTTTTTCTCAATTAGTTATTCATCTGTTACAAAAAATTTGATTCGAACTGACATTTATAATTATTTTAAAATTTTTAAATATGTTTTTCTTAAATCAATTTTTCATTGGTTTTTTAAGTTATTTGTTCATCATTATTCAAATATAGTATTGAGAGAAGAAAAATATAAAGCAGAAGAAAGCTTGTGCTAAAATAAAGTGGAAAAATTTGTGATTCAGGTTCAATGGTTGAATAATTAATAAAGTGGAAGAGTTTGATTTATATAATAGAGATTACCAAATAATAATTAATGGTTGATTCCTTCCCCCTTCACTTATTTGATAGAGATAGATGCAACCAATTACATATAGTCCTAGAAGTTAAATATACATTCATAGTTTCAACGGTTTTTTCACCAAATGCCCCCGAAGTTTTCACGAAATTCACCGAGCACCCTCGCACTTTTGAAAATACACCCGGTACCCCCGCTTCAACATAATACACCCAAATGCCCCTAGTGACTAATCTGCGTTAACCGCCGTTAGTCTTAACTCTAATTAAACCCTAATTAGCCTTAATTAACCTAACTAAACCCTAATTAATAACCCTAATCCTAAACCCTAATCCTAAACCCTAACCCTAACCTAACCCTCCCCCACCTTCCCACCACCCCTTCCCCCACCCTCCCAGCCAGCCCCCCTCCTACCACCCCCTCCCCCACCGTCCCAACACCCCCACCCTCCCACAGCCTCCCCTCCCCCACCCCCGTCGACCTTCCCGTAGCTCCCCCCCACCCCGCCGACCCTCCCGCAGCCTCCCCCACCCCGCCGAATCTCCCCCTCCCCCACCCCTCGCCGAATCCGCCCCCAATTCCGCAGCCCGGCTCGTCGTCGTCCCGCAACTCTCCCTCCCCCACCCTCTCGCTCGTCGTCCGCAACCGGGCTCGCGGGTCCGAACCCACCCTCTCGCTCGTCGTCCGCAACCAAGCACATTCCGAGTTTGACGGGGACGGGGGAGGGGGATTCGACATGGGTGAGGGAGGGGGATTCGACAGGGCGGGGGGAAGAGGCGGGAGGGTCGACTGGGGCGGGAGCCAAGGAGGGTCGACTGGGCGGGGGTGGTGGGGGGGGGGAGGGTGGGGGGGGGGGGGGGGTGGGAGGATGAGGGAGGGTTAGGGTTAGGGGTTAGGGTTTAGGTTTAGTGTTTAGGGTTAGGGTTAGGGTTAATTAGGGTTTAAAACGTAAAATTAGGGTTAATGACTAACGACTGCTAACGCCGTTAGTCATTAAGGGCACGGCATTTGGGTGTATTATGTTGAAACCGAGGGGTACCAGTGTATTTTCAAAAGCTGCAGGTGCCGTGAATTTCGCGAAAACTCTATTTTGTAAAAAACCGTAGCTTTCAATTACATAAGTATATATATACAGTTCTAAAATCTAAGTATAAATTCCTCTCAAAAATATCTAAACATAAAGCAAGTTAGAAAGAAGTTATAGATGATATTTTCTAGAACACAGCATAGCATTACAGATTTGCTCCAAGATCCTTTAATAAATTTACTCCAAGATGCTCCTACTAAAGAATTTTATATCCTCAAAAAGAAAACCCAAAATAAAAAGAAACTCTCTTTCATACACAGAACACATACCTTTCCACAACCCCGCGTGTCTCCTTTTTTTTTTATTTTCCCCACTCTCTCTCCTCTCTTCCAGTTTTCCTTCCCCCATTACTTTCCCCTTCATTCTTTTTATCCCCTCACCACCCCTTCCTCCCGTGAACACCCCTCTCTTTGACCCTCCCTCTATTATAACTCCATGCTCTCGTGTTTGGTTCTCGTGCATCGTCATCGTCATCGTCATCGACAACAAACAACACAAAGTCTACCGGTTCGATAGACAAATAATACAAACCTCTTCTTTTGAATAAGATACTGCAAGTTTTGTTCAATTAGATGCCGCAGTCACAATCGCCACCGCAGTCGTCTCATCTATACAACAACGGCGGAGGAGACGCACTCTCTCCGCCTACACTTTCACGGCGTAACCAAAACAACTTCCCTCCTTCCCCTCACGATATCCGCTTCCAATCCACTCTCTCCGTCCACAAACTTAAACGATTCAACTCTCTTATCCTTCTCTTCCGTGTTGCTACTTTCGTATTTTCTCTCTCCTCTTTCGTATTCATGCTCACTAACTCCCGCTCTTCACCTCCTCACTGGTTCGACTTCGACGCCTTCAGGTATGATTTTCTAATTCATCGCTCCATTTCCTTTTTTTGATGGTTCCTAGTTTGACTTTTTATTCCGCCCTTTAAAAAAGATTCCAACTAGGAACATCAAAAAGGAACTGACGACGGAGTATTATAATGAATGTTAGGTTTGTGTTGACGGCGAATGGGATAGTAGCAGTTTATTCGTTGGTTGAAATGGTAGCATCTGTTTGGGATATTACTACTGGAGCTACTCTCTTTCCTGAAGTTTATCAAGTCTGGTTTGATTTTGGACATGATCAGGTTTGTTTTTTTTTTCTTCTAAATTTTTGTGATTTTCTCTCTCATCTTTTTGATTTTGAATGGCAAACTGTAAAAGTTGCTCATAATGTCGGGAATATAATAATACTGTGTCGTTTTACTGATTAGTAGTTGGAGATGAATATATAGATGATGCACTCTTCTCCGCTCTTTTTCTTAAAATTCAAATTTTGAATTTTGGACTTTTTAGGGCTGTGATTATTTGTTGCCACTATTGTGACTTTTCTATTGATTTTTTAAACAAATTTGGGGGAATTGGTGAAAAAATAAGGATTCCCTGCAAAATTTAAGCAGAATTAGATAATTATTATTTCGGAAAGTATAACTAGCTAAATATAGCAACACTATGTATTAATAATGCCGATCAACAGGTCACAAACCTCCATAAGAAAGATTTTGTATTTTGGCAGCTATAAGGTCATACATACTTGATACTTCGTTCGAAAATAGACCAAAGACTTATTATTTTATGCCGTTTAAAATAAATAAAACACTTATTATTTACTAATTTTACTTTATCACGTAGGTCTCTTTTTTTTATATATTTATCTTTCTCTTATGCTAATTCTTCAACCTCTATTACTCCACGTCTTCCCCTTACATTTCATTTATTTTAAAACAGATAAATTATCAAATGATGATATCCTTTAATAAAGTTGGTAGGCGATTGCTATATTAATTGAGTAATTATTATTACTTGATCACAGTTCAATTGTTTTCTTGACGTCATGATTATGATTGGTACTTACTCTAGCTGTGTGTTTTTTGGAGGAGAGAGATTGATTGGTTTGTGGTTTGAATTTTATATATGCAGTTCGTACTATGTCGGAAGAAAATTTGTTTTGTTTGACTAGTTTCGTCAAACTTTGACGAGTATTTTTTTTTTTTGAAGTAACGAGTACTCTATTCTATTTGATTACCGTTTACTTCAACTTACCGTATTATATGGAGTTTACCAGGAGAAATATGAAGATTTTTGTGATTTGTGATGGAATTATTTGTCGTCAATAATCTAATTTACACCACCATATGTGCATATTACTTTTTAAGGCTTTTGCTGTTATTCACGTGAAAAAACATTATCTGAAATCTGAACTTATCAAAATTCTTTTTCGTTTTGGATATAATAGGGATAGATCTTACTCGATCTTATTTTGTTTTATTTGAACTACAAAACCTACTAGTTTTTGCAACTTATCAAACATATTTACTTGATTTTAAGGTAAAAGAAATAAAGCTTCAGTCCCAAAATATCATAGGAAAAAGTACACTTGATGTAATAGTATAACCAAAATACTAGGATGAGCACAATAACCTCACAAGCTAACTCAACCTCAATGATCCCACTCGGGATCTAATTTGGAATGAAAATGAAGGCTCGATAAGTTCAATAAGACAATAAGTTAACCCTGTCGTGCACTGATACTCTTGATTGCCATTAATATTTTTTCCAAGACAAAAGTTGAAAGTTCATGTAAATTTGTTACAGGTTTTCGCGTACATGCTTCTATCAGCAAACTCAGCAGGAACGGCGTTGGTAAAGATGTTAAAAGGAACTGACACGTGTACCACCACAAGTGCATTTTGTGTGCAATCTGACATTTCTATAGCTCTAGGATTTGCTGGATTTCTATTCCTTGGCTTCTCCTCCTTGACATCTGGTTTTCGAGTTGCTTGCTTTGTAATCAATGGCTCTCGCTTTCATCTTTGAATTTTCTTTTGTGACCTTTTGTTTTGGCCTAGTTACTACATTACTTAATATTGTCATCATTTGTATCTATTATTACTCCCTTAATTCCATAAAATATGGCATTCCACGCTTTAAGATATATAAAATTTCGATCACAATTTTTTTAAAAAAATTATTGATTTGAATTATAGGAAGAAAAAACACATTTCAATCGTTTGAAAACTTCAAATTTTAAAACAATTTTTATTAGTATACCCTTTTAAAAATTATGATTGAAATTTAAATTTATAAAAGTATAAATCACTTAAATTATGAGAATAAGGGAGTAATAAATTTGTTTTTGCTCTATAACTTTAAGATTATATTAGAAAAGAATTTTTTAGGTGAGACAGAAATGATACTGTTGCTTTTTTCTTTTCATCTTTAGGATTTTTTTTGGGTGAGAGGGGGTGGGGTGTGCTTGTCTGCTCCATGTCTTACAGACTCACAAACTTGATAGATCATAGATTGGAGATCTTGGTATTAGATTATGTGTATAGGGCGAGTTGTTGAAACCTTATTGGTTTCTTGTGCATATGATTAGCTTTTTTTTGTACATTCGGTACTTTTTCAATCTTTTTCTTGCAAAATGGATAATTTTCATTGTTATTTTAGAAAGGCATATTTTCTTATTGATCTTGTCAAAAGTATAAAAAAATACAACAAAGAAAATATATGGTCTCCAGCAAGTCTTGTGTGGGGTTGACCACACAGTTAATAACCAAGTGGCCACTCACATAAAAGACAAACATGAATAACCCTAAAAATTATAAGTAACCACAAAATATTATAAGTAACCCTTAAAATAAATAGCTTCGACAATTGTCAGTAACTCCTACTATAGTAATAGGTAACGTCAACAATTATAAGTAATCCCTAGTATATACTTCATCTTTTTCTCAATAAGTGCAACATAGAAAAAAGTGGGGGAATACCAATGAATATAAAGAGAGAGAGTTGAGACCACAATAAAGTTGAGTAATTCAAGTGATGAAACAAAGTTGTGATCCCCTCTTACTTTTTGGTGGCATATTTATAATAATATTGAACTTTTTTTACCATTTTGAGGCTTTTTGCACTTATTGTGACTATTCCAAATAAGGAACGTGTTGCACGTATTGAGATCCAGAGGTAGTATATTAATTAGTAAACTCAAATACAATAATTAACCTTATATGTGGATCGGCCCCACCATTAACTATAAATGTGGTCACCCACATATAAGACTTTGTATATGGTCTCTGTGATTTGCCAAGTTGACGAGGATTAGTTTGGTGGATTGAGATAATAACGGGACTAATTTTAATTGTAATGTCCCATGAAAATCATGATAATATATGTGAGTAATTAGAGGTATAAAATATTTTGTTTTATATACATTATTATTATTATCATCACGAGTATCAATTAATGCTTTTGAGGTCAGTTTTCATCAACTTATTTTTCTTATTTTTTCTGAACTTTATTTCAAAACCTTTTGTTAATTTTTCTGAACTTTTTCTCATCTTTTTGACTTTTTCTTCAAACTTCTTTTTTAATATCTCTGTTTTTATTTTTATTTTTTACATTTTTTTATAATTTTGAACTTTTCTTATAATTTTTTTAATTTTTCTAAAAATTAATTAAATATACGTTGAAAAGAACGAGCCTTACTAGTGAATTCAAGTCTTTTATATTGGGTGGAGCATAATCGGTCTTTAATCATATTTTTTTTAAACAAAGATCAATCCATATATTGAAAGTCATGCAACATATGTAACAAACATTGAATCCAAGGGACTACGAGACTGATAAAGCAAAATTCTCTTTTACTCCTAAAACTAAGATCGACAGAAGTGGTAGAAGTAAACTTGTCTTTGAATTGAAAATCCCTTACTTTTGGCAAAATGTTCGTCAAAGGTACGAGACTCTTTTTCACTTTCAAAACCCCGTCCAGTAAACGTTTCAAATAAATTCTCGATACCACTTTGACTTTCACAATTCGTAGTTGTATCTTTTATTGGAAGCTCATTTAGTTTACATAACCTATATAGGTGTAAGTATATATAAAAGGAAAAGCTTAAGAACGATCCCAACTATAGTTGTCCAGCCTAGTGGTGCTAATCGAACGAGTTGGTATCGAGCAGGGTCCTACTCGACTCGACTTGAAAACTCCCAAACCCTGCTCGACTCGAAAACTCATTAAGCTCGCCAAACTCTTGCTCAACTTGTGCTCGTTAATTTTTTGTGCAGCTCGACTCGAAACTCGACTTGACTCTAGCTCGATTAGCTCGACTCGACTACTCGAAAATCTTTTTTTAATTTGTTATTTCTTTTAAACTCATGTTACTAGTTTATAAAGTATGACCGAGGATCATGAGGTAAATTTTAATTGGGCTTGGTAACTTGGACCTTATTTCTCAAAATTTTTAAAAACTTTTTATGTTAAATAAATTAAATTCTTAGAAAAAAATATATAAGAAAAATTATCGAGCTACTCGCGAACTTAACGAGTCGAGCAGGGTCGAGTCGAGCAAGACCCTGCTCGACTCGTGCTCATTAAGGTTTCGAGTCGAGTCGAGTCGAGTTCGAGCCGAGACAACTCGAGTCGAGCTTTGACCGAGTGTTAACTGAGTTGAGCTCGAGTTGCTCGCGATCTGCTCAACTCGATTCGCACCCTTAGTCCAGCCATAATAAATCGAATAGCAGTTTTATTAATTTTGAGATCGTGAACGCCTGATTTGGACTCATCTGAAGCATCTTCTGGAGGTATTTCCCTTGCTCTTCTATCGGCAAAGATTTCTCTGAATCTGCAAGCACCAAATAATAGTCTGATATGATTTTAAAAATGCAAGCAGAGGTAAGGTAAATGAAAGAGGAGAGCAGCAAACATAGATAAGAAAACCACAAGTTCACCGCTACTTTAAGTGACGGTTTATGCTAGTGAACCACTACTAGAGATAGCGGTTTCCTCTTTTAAACCGCTTCTTCCAGTAGAGGTTCATTTAAAGGTTAACCGCTACTTTAGAGCCCGTTCGTTATAGTTTTTTGTTTTCACTTTTTAGTTTTTTTGAAAACTAAAAACAAAAAATAGGAAACCAAAAAAAGTGGTTTTCACTTTTTAGTTGTTAGTTTTCAAAATCATCATGTTTTTAATAAGTTTGACTAACTTTTTTCCCATTATAGGATATATATCATATGACTTTTAAATACAAAAAACCAAAAAAATAAAAACCACAGTGGTACCTAATTTTCTGATATACTGTCCTACGTGAACGGTAGGGAGGGAAATAAGTTTAACTTTGACGCAAATTGAGAATTAAATCTCTCTTTGACAATATCTAGAGAAAATACAAACATATTCATTTGTTTTGCTAAAACCCTAATTTCATATTACACCAGTCTCACTCTCTCTCTCCATTCTTTCATTCGAATTATCTTAAAACATCAATCATCACACACAATTCGGGATTTCCAGAAGACATTCTGGGCAAAACATACCTACTTTCGAGATTGAAATCTCGGTATTCCAAAATTTCGAAGGTTTATTCAAAATCAAAAATTTCCAACTTCTCGTTTTGGAACTTGTATCTTCCACAAATTTGAAAGAGAAATTTGAATTGCAGAAATTTAACCTAAGATGCGTGTAGAAGAATTGGATTCAAATACAGAAGAAGAAAACCTTAGAATATCACCTCCTGCTGAAGAAATTGAAAGACTAAATAATGTCGATAATATGAATGATGATTTTGATGAAGGTGATGATGAAGATTATGTCCCTGTAATTCTTGGTTTTGTCGAGAAGCCTGAAAATAGCTGGTCTCTTCTTCGTCAATTGTTCCCTAGCAAGGCTGGAGGAACTCCGGTGTGCCTATTGTTTTCTTTGAATTTCAGTAATTTTACATGCTCTTTCTTTGTTGTGCGTTCTGTTTTCTGATGCGAATGCGTATTCTTGTTGTTGCTTGCAGGCTTGGCTTGATCCTGTGAGTTTGCCGATGGGGAAGTCTTGTGTTTGTGATATGTGTGGGAAGCCTCTGCAGTTTGTACTTCAGGTTTGAGTGATGCTTACTTCATAGCTGTTATGAAATGATAATTTTAGTTTGTAACCTATTTTTAAGTGGATGTTTAACTATGTATGTTGTATATATTAGACAGTTGGACATCGAAATCAATATTTTACCAGATTATATAGAAGCTGATGGATGATGTTGATAACCTTATTTTAAGGATATTATTTGTGACATTCATAATTGGTTATGAATTAGGAATTTCTCGAAATGAGGTGCTAGGAGCTATAAGGGTGTGTTCTCTTTACCAAGACCTTATTTTTGTAACTTAGTAGAATTTATTTGAAGTTATGAACTTAACTTATGTGAACTTAATGTATGGATTTCTTTTAAAGTGAAAACAACACACCCTAAGTCTTGTTTGATAAGTCTCTGTTTCCACTGTACAATTGAAATATTATTTCTTGACTTAACTCTTTTTTGATTTATAAATGTACACGTATGAGATATTTTTTGTATGGAACAAGTTAAAACAGTGTTTAGTGGAACTTTGTTTGGCATTCCACTTCAAAGTGCAAAAGATTTTGTGGTACAATTCCTCTCTAAGACAGCACCCTAACTGTGTATTCTGTGTTATTCTATGTGTATGCATACATCATATTCCCTGGTTTTTGGCAGACATTTTGATTAGGTTTATAGTATCTTTGTACAGTGTTGATTATACATTTTTTAAATCCTGTTGCATTTAATGTGGGTACAGGTTTATTGTCCTATTAAGGAGAAGGAATCCACATTTCATCGGACGTTATATGTATTCATGTGCCCTTCAATGACATGTCTTCTTAGAGACCAACACGAACAATGGAAACGTGGGCCACAAAAGCCATCTCGTAGGTAGATTCTGGTTTGTCTTAATATATTTGGAATTTCTCTATCTGAACACCTATTGGGAATAACTGAAATTGTAATGGGGAAATGCACCTCCCAAGACCTGCCTTACCCATGAAACTCGCATCCCAATGAGCTTCAAAGTCCTAAATGGACATACAATTAGTTAATATATCTGTGAAAAGTTTCCATCTGATATTTATTAGGGTCTCTTCTTATATGAGCAAATAATCTATTTTTCCTTCCCATTGGCACCTCATAAATTGCTGCTTTAGAAGGTTAGAAGCACACCTTCTAACCTTTTGACTTTAGTCTTTTTGAATGATTCCCCTAACTATTACTACTCACTCATGTTTAAGACTCCAAGGGTTTCTTCTGAATTCAATACAGATAAGGATCTGAGGAATTTTTATCTGCTGCATTAAAAATGAAACAACATCCAGCTGAGCCATCCTCTTGATCAGGTTGTCCTTTGTAGCAAGCCTGTCACCAACAGCCGTCCGAGCAGGGAGTTTATGCCATGGCATAAGTGCATAACCATCCATTTTCAGATAGTGTAGCTCGTTTTTTCTCTCCGTCTCTGGTTTCTTAAGCTGTAATATGCCTACTTTATACAAAATCTTCCACCCTTAGATTGTCTACTCATCATTTACCCAAGGAATACCTACACTTTGCTAAATTTGTTAGAATCAGTAAGTCTTTTCCTAAGCCAAGATTATCTACTATTATGCTGAACCTGCCACAATTGACCTTAATAAGCATTTATCCAATCAGTCCATGTTGAAGACTTATAAGCCACCACCAAGTCACCAACCATAATCTCTTCAATGCAGCTGCCTTCTGATAAAAAGCTCTTTTATACCAATGCCTTCAAATTATTCTGTTGGAAAATGTCATCCCAGCCTATTCCTATGACCCTCTTGCCTTTAAACCTCCAAAGACTTTTATGCATTCCTTCATTTTCTTCTTAATAACTTTGTCATGCAACAAATATACAGACCCTCAGAGAGAAAAACAAACTGAAAATGACTGAGATTATCAATTGATTTTCCATTCATGAGAGCGACTTCAGAGCCTTGGATGTTTTCTTTGCGGTTGAAGCTATCTGATGTATCTGAATTGGAGAATTCCCGCATAACCTTTACCATGAGCTTTTTCCTCCTGTTGTTGTTGTTGGACTCCTTTAAGATAGATGCATGATTTATAAACTTTTGCGCAGCATTTAGGCAATACTTAACAAATTTCCGAAAAATATCAACTACAGCACAAACTAACTTCTTATTTACCCTTAGAAAGAATGAGCAGTTCATCTACAAAACTTCAGTGAGTGAGTTGTTACATTCCTTCCTTTTTGAAGCTTCTTTCAATAGTCTTTCAGGAATTATGTGCATAATACAAGCAATTATGAGGACGCAGGTTCTTTCCTCTAACTTTTTCCCATCAAAATACCCCTTGTACTCCAAGGTTCGCCGACGAGAGACAAAGCATGAATCAGCAACCTGCCCAGGGAAACCAAAGCCTATGAAATTCAAGAAAACCAACTTCTGGAATCATATGCCTTCCTTTCTTTCAACTTTCAATGTATCGTGAGAGATATGTTCTTTTTCCCATAATATCAATCATTTCACAAGCTAAATTGCTTGCTTGTAGAACAAAGGCACTACGATTTCCTCTATTTAATTTCCCATAGGCATCTGATACCTGTTTATGGCAACTGTAGACCGTAGTACTTCCTCCGTTTACAAATAATTGCTACACTTTCCTTTTTAGATCGTTCTATTTAATTGTTGCACTTTTACTTTATCCTTATATGGTAACATGTCACAACAACTTTATACACTTTTCTACCTCATATGCCCCACCACCCATTTTATTAAACCACCCAAAAAGCTTTTCTACCTCATACTTTTCTCTCTCCTCCAATATTTTAATGGATCATTTACATTTCTCAAAATCAAATATGCTTTTGTTGTACTTCTCTCATACTTTTTTCATAATTGTCTTGGCTCTCCCCCAAAGTGAAGTGTAACAATTATTTGTAAATGACGGGAGTAACTATTATAATAAAACAACATGAGATGCGATGACACTCAAAATCGGAGGTTGGAATGTTATAAAAATAGCTAATAAGACTTCGTTGCTCCGGAACCAAAGTGATCAGAAAAGTATTCTCCTGCTTCAGTATCTTCTTGGATCGGCAACACAAACACATAAGCTCTATTTCATGACCCCTAGGCGCCCTCAAAACGGCATGCAGTTTAACCAAAAACGCCTAGCCTTTATAAACTTGGAATGGAATATAAGCCCCCCTTGAATGAGAGACATTTTCATCATTCCTCTGCATGTCAGTCTGTTTTGCATTTTGTTACAGCATATTCAATTTTTGCGAAGCTTCAATTATTTTGTGACTGCTTCCTTCTTTCCAATCTGCATAAAAGAACTCTACTAGCTGTGACTGCTTCCTTCTTTCCAATCTGCATAAAGGAACTCTACTAGCTGTCCTCTCGAGTGTTGGGCTCTGTGTCGGCTTGAAACATACTTATCAGGGCCTCTAGAATCATCTTTGTAATATCTCTGTATATCCTAGTATCAAAGCCTTATGCTTTCACTCAAAGCCTCTACCTTGCGACCAAGCTGAGCAGTTTTCTCTTGTGGTCCCAGACTTGGTGAACAATATAAGGTATCATTATTCACCGAATCATCAAAGAGCCTGAGCACCAAATTTAGTTGTTTGTGCCTTGAAATTAAGATGGGTGAATGATCAGATATTCCAAAGTGTAAAAAAATAGAAATTGCCTGTGTAGTTGATATGCTCCAAACACCATTTATTATTGGTTTCTCAAGCTTACATCAAATCACAACCTCACCGTCCACTTGTTACTCCCAAGTAAAGTATGATTTTTAAAGGCAGCATATCACCATCTAGTCCGGAAAATTCAAACATATTCCTCCGAATCGTCTAGTTCTCTGTTCTTGTACCACAATATCAGAAAATCATTCTTCTCCTCCCTCATTACTATGTTAAGTCGCCCAAAACCAACTAAGGTAAACCATTTTTCACCCCATCTTTCAACAAACCCCACAATTTCCTTTTTAAGTATTGGAGAAATTAGAAAAAGGATTACCACACAACTAAAACTACTTCTTGGAGTGACTTTAAAATGAACTACTTGCTTATGAACCTCCATCACGTCCACATTAACATCTTTACAGCTTACTTAGAATTTTGAATCACCTTCTCTCGGGGGTCATCCTCTCCCTCCCATGGCAAAATCAATGACTGCGATGAGTAGAGTCTTTAAACCTAAATTCTTAGAGCTCTCAAAACTTTTCCTTGGTCTCTAGGATAATATATACTTTGTTAATAGCTTCATGTCATTGGAATTACTTTTTTTTGGATGTAATTTTTTACCACAAACATTTAACGTTCAAGCAATATAATGTTTATTTCTAGTGTGAAGGTTTTTCGATGCCAACTGCCACGTTCTAATACCTTCTACTCAAGTGAGTCCCCAAGATATGATGGGAGTGACACTCCTTCAACAATTGGAGGTACCTTTTAATATGGTTTTCTTTCCGGATTTTTTCTTGTGGTTGTAATATCTTGTGATTCACCCTTGCTATGTCCCGAAACTTCACACTTTGGTTCTAGATAACTATGTTATTATGTTGGAAAATTTGTCATAACAAACCTTTTATGTTACTTTTTGTGAGAAACAACCTTTTAAATTCTTTCAGGCATCTTAAGACCTTAAAAAAATGTTTGCGAGAAACAACCTTAGGTCATTTTTAGGCATCAACAAAGCTCTTGTAAGACGTAAGACAATGAATGCACAAAAGAGAACAACTTTACTATATAAATTTAAAAAGAATAATGGATGTTTGCTATTTTATGTGGTTCATTGAATTGCTTCACTTCAATGTTGTCTAAAAGTGACCTAAGGTCGTTTCTTGCAAACATATTTTCTTAAGATCTCAAGTTGCCAGTGTAAATTTAAAATGTTGTTTCTTGGAAAAAGTGACATAATGAAAGTGGTTATTACAAATTCTATTATTATTTAATGTGCTTGGAATATGTGGATTTTGGACCATAACCATTGCATTATGTGTCTATTATGCTTAACATTGAGATTACCATTTGATATTACAAAACATATTTCCACAAGAACAAATATTATGCATGAATTAAATGGAAAGGAACATGTTTCAAAAGGGTATTCGGAAATTATTCTTACATAATGGGTACATACTCTCTTTGAATTCTTGGAAGGGAAGGAGATGGTTTTTTAAAGTTGGAATGAGTGCATTCCACTCTAAATAGTTAGGGTCTCTGGACTCTCTCGTTCATTAAGAGAAATTACACCATTATCTCTCATCACATCCCCTTTTACTTGAATAACATTTTTGATAACCATGCACTAACTTTACTCCTAAAACTATGTGCCATAATAAGTGCATAAGCTGTTCTGCGATGGAGTGAGTACCTTATTAGGCAATAAGACTGTAAGTAGAGTTGAATAATATTTTTGGCATGGATACACACTCTTAAATGAGTACAACTGGAAGGATAAGCCAATAAGGTAAGAGATAACCTTATGGATGAGTTTGAAGAATTGTGCTGACAATGACCAGCAAATGGGAGATGGTTTATCTTAGTTTGCGTAAATATTTCAATTTGCTTCATTACAAGGTGATTCAATGGCCTCCAATAGTCTACCTTCTTTTTTTGTTTTGTTTTAGATCCACTTTGTGCTTGGTGTGGCACGTGGAAGGGAAATAAAGTATGTAGCAGCTGTAAAAGAGCCCGTTACTGCTCTGAGAAACATCAGGTATTTGCAACTTAATCTGTTGTAAAACTGCAACCTAATCTCTCGTGAATTTGAAGTTAACCATTCCTAAGTATTCACTCTCACTGCTTGTAGGTTATGCATTGGCGTGCAAATCATAAAGTCAAATGTCAACAATCAATTGTTTCTTTCAAGTCATCTGATGGTAGCGGTGTTGCTGACCCGCCTTCGAATGAGATACTCGAAGGTTATTATAGATTGTCTTACTTATTAGCGAGCTTGGTTGTTTTGTAGGAAGTGATATTAGGTAGTTAATCCGTGCTCCATGTGGCTTTAATATTGTGGTTTCCTATGCAGTTGCTGTATCTTTTATCACTTTTTTTGAAGTGTGAAAAAGATGGTAAGCCGTGGAGTTGTAGATTTTTAGCTTGATGAAAGTCCTGGTGATGCAAGTCATGCAACTTTCCCAGTTTCATGTCATAGGATGATAAGACTGTCTAGTCTCTGACACTACTGCACAGCAAGCTCTAAGCAGTGAACGCTTTTCTAACTGCTTAAATGCTAAATACTAGGTTGCCCATAATATTTAACTAATTTCCTTTCTGACTAGGTTGTCAACTCTTAGATGGGATTAAGGGGGCTATTCCATCAGACCAGGGGATTAACTTTATGTCTCCCCAGATGTGATACTATTGATCTATCCACCTTTTAAAAACTGTTCTCCTTTACTTATCCAGTGCACAACGTTTAGTGTTACATACAGTCTCTTGCTTCAACTTGAATAAGTGGTGGAAAATGGTAACTTTTTGTGTGGAGTGCAGAGTTATTGAATGCAAGTGCATATAATTGCTTTTTTTTACATAATTTCTCTTTAGACTTGTTCCTTGCTGTACCTGTATGTTTTCTTCAATCTGGGTGCTCTGCCTCCTCTGTGTCCTCTAGCAGTTTGTATTTTTTTTTTGAAAGAAAATTTGAGATTCGTTATTTTAGAAGCTTGAGAGATATTCATGTTTCTTTTAACTTGCTTCTGAGATGCACTATCTTCACTCCTGTGACTCTTCTCCGCAGCCATGATGGCGACAATATTTGCTATGGATCTTGGTAAAGATTGAGCTAGTAGAGACCAAGATCTACACAAATTTACGCTGTAATTTGGTGGTAATTAGTACACTTTTTTTTTGGCCTGATCCACATTGGGCAGAATATATTTGGGAAAGAAGAAGTTTGGAAATAATAGTAAAAACATGGTTAAAAATTCTAAAGAAATGATACTGATAGAGACTACTAATCTGAAAGAAAATGCATATTAATAACCAAAAAATATATAAATAATAAGATAGATGATAAGAGAAGGGGGTTGGAGCGGTGGGTGGGGGGCTGCCGAAATCTGCGGTGGGTGGGGGAGCTGCGGCCTACGGGGGAGGGGGTGGGGGGGTTCGTGGGGTTGGGGTGGGGCTGCAGGGGGTGGGGTGGGGGGAGGTGGTGGTGGTTGGGTGGTTAGGGCGCTAGGGGTTAGGGTTAGAGGGGTTAATTAGGGTTAAAAAAAATTTAGGCTAACGGAGTTAACCGCCGTTGGTCATTAAGCGAATTTTGATGTATTACCATGAAACCGGTGAATTTTGAAAAGTGCGAGGGTACCTGGTGAATTTTCTGAAAACTCGAGGGTACTTAGTGAAAAAACCGTACTTTTTATTTTCTTTTCCTCCCCCCAAAAAAAAATTAGGGCGTTAGGGTTAGAGGGGTTAATTAGGGTTAAAAAAAATTTAGGGTTAATGACTAATGAAGTTAACCGCCGTTAGTCATTAAGCGAAATTTGATGTATTACCATGAAACCAGTGAATTTTGAAAAGTGCGAGGGTACCTGGTGAATTTTCTGAAAACTCGGAGGTATTTAGTGAAAAAACCGTACTTTTTATTTTCTTTTCCTCCCCCCAAAAAAAAATTTAAAATGAAAATAAATAATAACCATCAATCTGGATTTTGCCACGGGGGTTTTGCGGAGGTCCAATGTATTTTTTTATCCAAAAAGTCGAGACTGGCGAAGTTACTTTACCGGGCATTTTTTTTAACTCCTATTTAATTGTGAGTTTATTACTTTTGGCTGCTTCTCTAAATAAATCATCTTCTGGGATATAGGCTTTGATATTGTTTTCTCTAAATAAAATGAGTTCTATTAGTAACCTGTTATTGGTATAACCGTGTTCCATTTTTGTTGGTCTGAGTCTCCATAAGGTTTTGTCTGTTTTGTTAACAGTTGCAAGCAAAACTCTTTGGCCTGAATACGAGATCACAATTGAAGATGAAAGTGAGTTCATAACTTCTGATACTGATGAAAATTCTGACTCATTGGTCTCAAGACAACAAATGGATGAAACTGTCAACTCACTCATGGACAGTTTTGAGGTGAGCTTATGTTGTTTGCGGTTTCTACTTCTAGCTGGTGGTTGTTTCTTCAGGAATGGTTAAAGTTTCATACTGGTTTGTGAACAGGGTGATGATGATAAACGGAGCTGGGCAACATTTGAGGAGCATCTTGCTAAGGCCCCTGAACAAGTTTTGAGGTAATTTAACATATAGGTCTATTTATTCAGTCCAGATTTTGCCTTTTGAATGGAAGTTTCCTTCTTATTTCCACTTATTATAGCGCTTGGATATTCTCAGTTCAAATACCTGAGATCCCAATGTGGTTTCGTTTGGGTATCTGCACCAACCAATATAGATTTACATTTGAGACATTTAATGCATGTGGATTTGCAACGATTTTAAGAAAACACTATTCTTGACCAAAAGCTCAAATTTCAAAAATTATTCCAAAAACTATTATTCTATTGCATGTCAGAAAATTTAGTATACTGCCCATCTAATTGACTAACAACAACATCAAAATCTTAGTCCCATAACGATTTGGGGACTGAACATGAATCGTTGCCAGTTAATTGAGTGAAAATAAAAAAACGTAGGTGTTAACTTTATTGTGGGTTGGAGGGAGTACCTTCCTGCACTCTCTAAATTTCCTTTGAACACGTCCCTAGTGTGCGATCGCCTTCAAACACGCACACCTAGAAGCTCCTATCTCTTCTCCCTGCCCAAAGAAGCTCGTGTTCAGCTTGCAAGTTATCCTGGAGAATTGACGCACACCTTTAAATGGATGACCAGAGTACACAGACAGCTGCACAAATCTTGGATTCTCTCACATGGGTAGTATATCTTTGAAGGCTCTCCAGCAAAAGCACCTTTGGGTTGTTCTCGCTGGTGCCATATAGTAGCCCATTACAGTCGTTAGTTTCAGTTTGGGAACCTATAGCTTTTTTTTCTTTGCTATGAGTTGGTTCCTTTTAGTTGTTTTTTTTATATTGTTATTGTGGCTATAATTTGGTTGTTCATAGATCAGAAAAATCAGAGAGGGGATGACCCCACCTTTTAAAATACAACCCCATATTTCTTTTTAAAATGTGATATTGATTTAAGTAACTGGAAACTGTTGGGAAATGTTTCAATCCGTGTTGTATCTCTGGTGCAAGCTGGAAGACTTCTTCTGGACTGCATTGAGTTAATGCTTAGTGACATTAATCTTTTCAATTTTTCATATCTAATCAGCTTTTGAAATCAAAATTTGCATGTCTATACAATTTTTTTTGTGGTTAAAATGATTGGTCTTAACAAATTTCATTTTTTTTATGGCCAAATAAAGATACTGTAGAGATGAAAAGGCGAAGCCTCTGTGGCCTACATCAAGCGGTCGGCCATCTAGGGTTGATATACCAAAATGCTCTTCTTGTGGTAGCATAATGAATTTTGAAGTTCAGGTTTGTCAGAGGCACTCAATGAGCTAGATTTTCATGCTTCAACATCATATTCTAGCCATTTTTTTGATGATAAATGCGTTTGTGTGAATAGATCTTGCCTCAACTGCTTTACTACTTTGGCGTGAACAACGATGTCAACTCGTTGGACTGGGCAACAATTGTGGTGTACACCTGTGCAGGCTCCTGCGAAGGAAGTCCGCCCTACAAGGAGGAGTTTGCTTGGGTTCAACTTACCTCGCAAACGTCCACGGGTGCTTGATCACCACATTCTGGTGTTAAGCTCACTGTTCTCTCTCTGGCCGTTCTTTTTGCTCCCCTCTCTTCTTCTTTCTTTCTACTCCCGCATGATACGTGGAATGACGCAAGTGTTTCTTCTTGGCGGACTGGAGAGATTCACAATTTTGTTACCCAAATCCTTCCTTATCTAAGGGACATTTTGGTTGCTGAATGCTTAGTGTTCCAACTTCTAAGGCAACCTTTTCCATGGTTGTATTTATGAGCCGAGCGGGGTGAGTTATATAGACCAATATAGTCCAAAAACGCATTGTGGATTGGACTACACAATTTTAGATTAGATTCCAGTAGTGGTTATCTCCTATTTTTTATTTTATTTTTTATTTTTTTATATAATAATCTATTTTCTTAAGTTGTTGGAACACAATTCTACGGCAGCTCTAAATTTTGCATTATTCTTTTCTTAGCTATGATATGCTGGAGTCTAGTAGAAAGTCTTCAGGTAAATGTAAAGTTCACTTTTAATTCTATTTATTTTACTTTTTAAACCATATGCATAACCCGACAGACTAGTAGAAAAGTCCATTATTAGAAAGTGTATCTTCTTGCTTCACGTATAGTCAGATTGTACTGTGGGTGTCAACAATTTATTTTGAAAGAATGGACTAAGAAACGACATCTACCACGTTGATCACATTATAGGGATATAAGGATATTAAATGAGTGGAATTAGAACATGTACTTGTTTGAAAGATTTGGCAAAAGTAAGGATATATAGAAAGACAATGCCCAGATATTCCAGCAAAAGAAGAGAAATTCAAAGATTTGGGTGGACTTTATCTAATAAATTGCTGATGGTGACTATGGCATTACAAGGTGCTTAGCAAAATTCAAGCTTACCTATAGAAGAGGGAGGGGGGGTTAGGTTAGAAGTTCTAACACATTGCAACTTTGCAAATATTGGGAGATTGCAAAATCCCAAATTCGAGTCTCGCTATTAATATTATTAATGGATTTTTCACCAGGTACCTCTGAGGTTTTATGAAATTCATGAGGTGCCCTTGCAGTTTTAAAAATCCATTGGGTATCCATTAAGTTTGCATATAATGTATCAGACACCTTCACTAATTTACTGGTGTTGAATCTGTTAACTTGAATAACTTGAAATCACTTAAACTCCAACTTAATTTGTATATTAACCCGCATTATGCAAAAAATGTCCTTTTATATTGATACTACCTCCGTCCCAGAATAGTCTGTACACTTTCTTTTTATGTTTGTCCCAAATTAGTTTGAACACTTCTTTTTTTGGCATGGTCCCACCATTAATATATTGTTTCTTTTACACATCTTTGGCCCACACTCTACATTTTATCAATAAAAAGTTACCTAAGTTTCTCTCTCCTCTAATAAAAAATACTCCACCAACTCCTATCACATCTACTTTTTAAATAAAATAACATTTGATAACCACACTACAACTTATCACCTTAAACTACGTGTCCCAACAAGTGTTCAGATCTTTCTGGCACGGAGGGAGTATAAATTAACTTTTTTTTTTGCGGTCAAAATAGTTTGAATAGTGGCCTAAGTACCTATTAGGCAATTTTATCTACTTTTAAAGGAAAATTTGCCCAAAAAAACCTTTTAAAGGTTCAATTTTGCGAAAAAAAACCTTATAAAGCATTCTTTGCAAAAAGAAACCATAAATTTAATTTTTCTTGCAAGAAGAAACCTATTCCCATTTTCCGGTGTGTTTTTTCTCAATTCTGGCGCTAACCCTTCTATATTTCTTTAACTCCCTATTTCCATTAACTGCAGCACCACCCTTACGCATCTCAATAACCACACCGGAAAATGAGAATAGGTTTCATCTTGCAAGAAAAATTAAGTTTGTAGTTTTTTTCCGCAAATAATGCTTTAAAAGGTTTTTTCTCGCAAAATTGAACTTTTAAAAGGTTTTTTTTGGCAAATTTTCCACTTTTAAAAGACTTTGTTGGGTATAATGTGAAATGTTAGGGGAATTAGGCCCTGTTCTTTTGAACTTATTTTGGCTGAACTGAACTGAACTTATTTTATTTTGGCTGAACTGAACTTATTTTTACTTATTTCTGCTGAACTGAACTTATTTTTACTTATTTTTGCTGAACTGAACTTATTTTGGCTGAACTGAACTTATTTTTGCTGAACTGAACTTATTTTGGCTGAACTGAACTTATTT
The DNA here is from genome assembly GCA_947648045.1 of Beta corolliflora. NCBI lineage: Eukaryota > Viridiplantae > Streptophyta > Magnoliopsida > Caryophyllales > Amaranthaceae > Beta > Beta corolliflora. Next base: position 117,818 of record CANSZD010000338.1, on the reverse strand, counting down.
TTGTTGAACTAAACTGTATTAACATAATATTATCAATACTTATTATTATAATAATCAATAAATATTAACATAATATTATCAATACTTATTATTATTATTTTATTATTTTATAATAATAAATAATAAATAATAAATAATAAATAATAAATAATAAATAATAAATAATAATAAATAACAAATTATAAATAATAATAAATAATATAACAAATAATAAATAATATAACAAATAATAAATAATAAATAATAAATAATAAATAATCATAAATAATAATAATAATAATAATAAATAATAATAAATAATAGTAATAAATAATAAATAATAATAATAATAATAAATAATAATAAATAATAAATAATAATAATAATAATAAATAATAATAAATAATAATAAATAATAATAAATAATATTAATAATAATAAATAATAATAAATAATAAATAATAAAAAATAATATTAATAATAATAAATAATAAATAATAAATCATAAAAAATAATATTAATAATAATAAATAATAAATAATAAATAATAATAATAATAAAAAATAAAAAAAATAATAAATAATAATAATAAATAATAAATAATAATAATAAATAATAATAAATAATAAATAATAATAAATAATAATAATAAATAATAAATCACAAATAATAAATAATAAATAATAATAAATATAAATAATAAATAATAATAAATAATAATAAATAATAAATATTAATAATAATAAATAATAATAAATAATAAATAAAAAATAATAAATAATAAATAAAAAAAAAAAATAAAAAATAATAAATAAAAAAATAATAATAAATAATAAATAATAATAATAATAAATAAATAATAGATAATAAATAATAATAATAAATAATAATAATAATAATAAATGATAAATAATAAATAATAAAATAATAATAATAATAATAATACTAATAATAATAATAATAAATAATAAATAATAAATAATAAATAATAATAATAAATAATTACAATAATAATAATAATAATAATAATAAATAATAAATAATAAATAATTAGAATAATAATAATAATAATAATAAAAAATAATAAATAATAAATAATAAATAATGAATAATAATAATAAATAATAATAAATAATAAATACTAAATAATAAATAATAAATAAAAAAATAAAAAATAAAAAAAAATAAAAAATACAAATTCATCATTATAATAATAATAATAATAATAACAATAGTAATAGTAATATTGAAAACAAAAATAATAATTACAACATTAGACAAGACTAAACCTATTTTTGCTGAACTGAACTTATTTTGGCTGAACTGAACTTATTTTTGCTGAACTGAACTTATTTTGGCTGAACTGAACTTATTTTTACTTATTTTTGCTGAACTGAACTTATTTTTGCTGAACTGAACTTATTTTTACTTATTTTTTTTGAAAATAAGTCCAAAAGAACAGGCTTTAGGATAGGCGTCACCTGTTTTTGGGTCGTTTAAGTTAACAAAATTAACACCAGTACATTGTTGAGGGTGTCTGGTACATTATATGCAAGGGGTACCCAATGAATTTTTCAAACAGCAGAGTTGCCTCATGAATTTCGTAAAACCTCAATAGTACCTGGTGAAAAAGGCGTAAAAATTAATTTGTGGGGGAGTAGTTTTCCTTTTTTCCCCTTCTCACAAACTAAGTTGCACATGGGCTGGCTTGAAATATTTGAGAAAGGTGCACTAGGTGAAGTCGTTATTTGAGCCTACCTGAAATAGTAAGAAAAATAAATTTAAATTGCCACATTTAGAATTTTACTACTAAGATATGGAAGTCAATATGTAACTGGAAATTACTTCATATAATATTTCTCTGGTGCATGACTTTCCTCTTTACAATTTTCATCACACCACCCCAATACAATTTTACATCCTCTCACATCTTCCACTATTGTAACTTGACACTGGGATATCAATTTATGATCCATCTACAAGTGGAAATGGACTTGCAGTCTAAAATCCCGGGGATGTGAACAACCCCCTGAAAAAAAGAAAAACAACAAAAGGAGAAAAAGAAAAAGATAGAATGATAGATAGAAGACAGTACCATACAAAGTACACTACATACTTTTATTTTGCTGCCATTTTCTTATTCAAAGAAATATTTTAAATCTAGTAGTAGCCAAGATCAATCGCTTGACTCTAGTAGATTGGTTCAAGCATAAAGTTGAGGATTATCAATGAGATAATCATTGACAGTCTTGAATATCTTCTTGTTTGTTTATTTCCTCTCTGAAACATTCTCTTCTGTCATCACATTATCTCCCTTAGTGTGATAGTGTGCTACCACCTTGAAACGAGTTTCGGCGCCAAAAGACTCCAATTTGTTCTCGAAGACAATATTATCCAAAGTATCAGGAAGTGCATCTCCTTCAATGCTTGTATACTTGAAGTAGAAGTTGTTAGAGTCAATCGCCTCCCTTCTATTCTTCACATACTTTCCTAAAAAATTGATCATGATAATCAATTCTTTAAAGAAGAATATGACAATTATATATTACTATTTACTAACTATAACTTTTAAACCCGAGTGATGCACGAAACATAAAAATGAATTAAATAAAAGGTAATCATATAGGGTACACTTAATGATATTGTTGATTCATATAGAATAGAAAATTACACCGGCAAGCTTATTACACTTTCTTTTGTATAATATGATGTTGTATTTCAGGAATTGTCAACAAAAATGAATTAAAAAAAAGAATAAACATATTGTTTAGTTCAAAATTATTGCACAGTCAGTTCGGAATTATACGCGCAATTTTGTTTTGCTGTACGATTTTAGTTGCAACAAGCCAACAATCTAACTTTCATATCTGTCAAATGTAATATATACTTTTATTTTTAACATTTGTTATTATGAATATATAAACATTATAAGAAAATGTTTTATTTCCTAATTAGTACTCCCTCCGTCCCATAATATAGTGCTTACTTCTTTCTTTTCACAGGAATTAAGGAGATTGGAGGGAGTAGTAGGATTCTCAAAAAAAAAAATTTAATAAAGTACTTTTGTCTTGGAACTACCCCCTTTATTTTCTTTTTCCTTTAAAAAAAATCAAAAAACAATAAAGTTTTCTTGGAATGGTGCAAAGCAATAAATAGGAGCACACAATTTTAAAGAAAAGAAGGAATAATTTGGGAAGTTTGTGTAAAAATTGAGGATGATTTAGTGAAAACAAATTAATAAAAATGAAGTAGGCACAATATTTTGGGACACCCAAAATGGAATGTAAGCACTATATTACGGGACGGAGGGAGTGTATATTGAGACGAATAAAAAGGATAGCACATGTATGTCTCAACTTTTCCATACGTATAAATTATAAAAAACGGTTAAAGTAGAGTATGTGATCAATAATGCAAAAATCAAACTATTGTAAATAACGCATGCAGGTATAACTATTGGTGGGGTTTCCTTTATTAGGTAGTAACATAAATATAATATTGGAATAAGAAAATTGAGTTTGAAACTTCGAATCTCCGATACATAAGATGGAAAAAAATGAGTTTGGTTACAAGCAATATAACTAACCATCGGGAAAGTTGACCCGTTTGATGCACCCAACAATAGTAGAGTCACCTTCAACAAACTCAACATTTTTAACTACTTCGGGAAAAATTTTGGGCAACAAGTTATGGTTGTCCATGCAAAAAGCTTGGAACAACCGCGTCGGGGCGACTGTGCTGGTGAATTCAGCCATTATGAATGTGAAGACACCCATGATTTGTTTGCTTAAGGAGTAGAATAGAGAGGATATGAAGAATTAACTTCTGAAAGAGTGAAAGCTAATGAAAGAAGTGCGTGTGCAAAAAATGAGAGTATTTGGTATGGTATATATAGACTAAAGGGATTAGAGGGTGTGCATGTTAAGGACAAACGTCATCTTTTCGTAGATTTTGAGGTAGCAGACCTTGCTTGAATAAGTGACCATGAATTTCTTTTTTATTAATTTCATAAGTGACCATGATATTCTAGATGGCCTTCTTTCCTTGTCTTTTCTTTTCTTCGAATCAAAAGGAATTTGTATACAATTTTAACAGAATGAATCACTCAGAAAATTAATAATGGTGAATAAGAAATAAAAAAACTAATTAAGGTTTAACTCACTTGTACTTACCTGTTAAGGAAAAAAAAATGAGAAGTAGAACTTTCTACAAATTAATTAGCGTGGAGTTATTTAGTTGGCATAAATTTGGAAAGTTGCATTTCTTATAAAGTATGTCTATTAAAATGAAGGAAGTTACTTACCATAAGTAGAACTTTCCGTAAAAAATTTATTTCTCATGATCAACCAAAAAACTTATAACACTTTCTAGAAAATGCCACTACATGGAGAAATTATATTTTGAGGAAAAAGTACTTCCTTTATTCAAACAAATAATAACCTTAAATTTTGAAAGTTTGGGGCTCGAAATGTGTCAAATGAAAGTTTTTCGGGTGTAAATGCTCCTCGCTGCAAACACCTATTTTATAATATTAGACCAAACAATTATAAAAGTCAGAATCTAATTAGGATCGTTCTCCTTACCCTTTAAAATATATGAATTTTATGAAGATTTTTTATTCTTAACGAGTCCCATAAAGTGTGCATGCTAGTAGTCGAACTTGATTGGTTTTACGTCACAAGGATCTTAACAATCCTGCCAAACAGTGCCACTCATATTAAACAACAAATTCCCTGCTATTTAGTGCACAATATTTTATTCTATTTGCGTCTGTTGGTACTTTCTTACCGTAGCAAAGGAAAATCGTCTTCTCTTCACACTCCCCGTCAAACTTAAGGTATGAATTCAAAATATTGTTGCCATCTACCTGAAGAAAACTCAAAATAAGGTTGCCATCTAACTAAAAAAAATGCTAAAGAGAGATAGGAGATCTTAATTAGATCTATTAATCGATCAGGTCGTTAAGATCGAGTTTGCTGGTTCGGATAATTTCAGATTATTTTGAGTCTGTTTTACTTTGAGTCTATTTTGGCTGGTTGGGGTCCATTTGGATTTCACTTTTAATTCACTTCTTTGGTGGTTTGATAATTGGGTAAGGACTTTGAGTCATTTTAGATCAGGTGAAAACCGAGTCGAGTTTAGTTGGTTCGTGTCTATTCGAGTTTCAGTTATGATTGACCGCTTCTTAGAGTTCCAAGATACGATTAAAAATTATATTTGTTTCAAGAACAATTACTCTAATATATAGTACTTGCACTTATTATACATCTAAAACATATCTTAAAAAAGTCCATAATAGTTACTAGTTAGATGATTTAAATCTAAAACAATTTGTTATTGTCCTTATCTATCCAAACCAATAATATTAAAATTTCTACAATATACCTGGAGTCATTCGGGTCAAATCAGGTTGGTTAGTTCTATTGGGATTCGAATAATTAAGAAATTAGGGTTGATTCGTCATTCCTGATACCGGGTCAATAAAAAAGTAGGGTTGATTCGGTTCAGGTCATTCGGATATCGGGACACTATTAGGTCAAGTTAGTCGTTTCGGTTGGGTTCAATTAATTTAGTGTTTCAGATTGAGTTTTGGTTCGTCCTTTCATGTCTGAAACAGATCTCAGTCTAGTCTCAATGCATAATCTCATCTATATGAACCATTCACCATTACATTAATGATCTCAACATGGGTTATTTCAAAATATAATTCCAACTATTAGCTCATGGTTCCTAAAATCACCATTCTAGCTTATCAACCCTCATTCAACTTTCACCTACCTCTTAAAAAACGACCCTAAGCCTTTTATGTCCTCTTCCCTCCATAAGTGAGTTACAACCATTGAACTTCCACCTACCTTTTAACTGTTTAAGCCCTCTGCTAGATTTGAGAAAACTCCTCAACTGGAGTGATTACCATTGATCGATATTTATAGTGATACATCCTCGGATAGTCCTATTATGATTAGGAAACCTATCCAGAGTAGAATTCTAGAAACAAAATATATCCTAATTATATTTGTGTTCTATCACACCCCCACAGTCGGAGCGGGAGGAGGGCGGACGATGAGACTGGACTTGAACTCCAAGAATAACTGCCGCGGAAGACCTTTAGTGAAAATGTCTGCAAATTGATATCTAGTAGGAACATGCAACACACGTACCTGACCCAACGCAACCTTTTCCCGAACAAAATGAATATCCATCTTAACATGTTTGGTGCGTTGGTGTTGTACTGGGTTGCGAGATAAATAAATAGCACTGACATTATCACAATAAACAATAGTAGCCTATCGGAGAGGACAATGTAACTCCAAAAGAAGATTACGTAACCAACAAGCTTCCACGACAACGTTTGCGACGCCTCGATATTCTGCCTCAGCACTTAATCTAGAAAGAGTAGGTTGACGCTTAGACTGCCAAGAAATCAAGTTATCACCGAGAAAACAACAATAACCAGAAGTAAAACGACGAATGTCTAGACACCCGCCCCAATCAGCATCAGTATAAGTGATCAAGCGCAACTGAGAAGTAGAATATAAATGTAATCCATGATCAATGGTTCCCTGAATATAACGCAGGATGCGCTTTAATGCATTATAATGAGGTTCCCGGGGATCATGCATAAAAAGGCATACCTGCTATACTGCATAAGCAATATCTGGACGAGTAAAAGTAAGGTACTGCAAAGCACCTGCTAAACTACGATAATGAGTCGGATTTGCCACAGGAGGACCCGAATCTGCACTAAGCTTAGAGTTAGTGTCAACGGGAGTCGCCGCAGCTTACAAGTCCCCATACCGCGCGCTCCAAAATTTCCTCGCGCATACTTTTTCCGAGAAAAAGCATGTAGGAAGGTGGACGAGTAACCGAAATACCCAAAAAATAACCGAGAGGCCCCAAATCGGACATAGGAAATTCGGATTTCAAGTGAGCGATGATACGGTCCCGCAAAGCATCGAAGATGTGCACAAAATAATATCATCAACATATAAAAGAAGATAAGCCATATCGTTACCCTGTCGAAAAGTGAATAAAGAGTTGTCACTCTGAGCAACAACTAATCCCATCTGAAGAAGAAAATGCGCAAAACGCTGATACCAAGTCCGAGGAGCTTGTTTGAGACCATAGAGAGCCTTTCGAAGGCGACAAACATAATGAGGAAATCTCTTATCAACAAAACCGGGGGGTTGATGCATATACACTGTTTCCTGTAAGTCACCATGTAAAAAGTCATTTTTTACATCAAGCTGATGAATAGACCAGTTTCGAGCCATAACTAACCCCAACACTGTACGAATAGTAGCAGGACGAACAACTGGACTAAACGTTTCATCACAATCCACACCAACTTCCTGAGACCTGCCATCACAAACAAGACGAGCTTTGTGCCTTTGAAGGTCACCTTTATCATTTTCATTGTGAGTATAAATCCACATGCAATTTACAATATTCACCCCCATAGGCCTAGGTACTAATTCCCATGTCCTTGTATTAATTAAAGCACTATATTCATCATGCATCGCCGCATTCCAATTCGGGTAAGTCAAGGCTATTTTATGAGATTTCGGAATGGGGGAACGATGTAGAGGAATAGGGGAGGCAATGGTGTTTAGGCCAAATTTGGGATTGGGTTTGATAATACCAGACCTAGATCTGGTCTGCATGGGGTGTGGGGAAGGCAAAGGCCGCGTGGGCTGAATGCTAGGTAAACCGCGCATGGGGGGGGTGGGCCATGCACCGAGGCCGGGAGAGGAGTTGGGCCCGAGTCCGCATGGGATAGGAGAAGTGTGGTGTGGGGCTGGGTCGCATGGGATTGCGCGGTGGTGTAGAAGCATGAGGAGAGACCTCTGCTGGGCCTGGACCACATGGGGGGGGGAACGCGTGCCAGTAGGAGGGGGGTGTTTGGGCCTGGGCTGGGGCGCGGGGGACTGGGCAGACGCGGGAGGTTCGGGGGTGGGACATTATGTGGCGCTGGGGTCTGCCAGAAAGGCAAAAGAAGTGGGCTAGGCCCCGCATCATCAAGAAAAGTATAATCAGGCTGTTTAAAGGAGTCCAAATGCCTAAAAGGAAAGGTATTCTCATCAAAGGTAACATGACGAGAGATTATGATTTTATTTGTGGTAAGATCTAGACACCGATACCCCCAATGATGTGATGGATACCTAAGGAAAACACATGGAGTGGAACGAGGGGCTAATTTATGCGGTGTTGGTAGCTGTTAAATTAGGAAAACAAAGACACCCAAACACCCGAATATGATCATAAGAGGGGGCAATTTTAAACAATATTTCAGCAGGAGGAATATAAAACAATGTCCCGAATTGGATCACTCCCACTAACTAAGTCATTCTCAAGAAATTTAGTGTTTCTTGATTCCACAATTCTGGTGCTGTGAGAAGGACAATAGAATCTGTAACGCTTAGATTTCTCGGGATATCCGATGAAATACCCACTAATAGTCCTCGGGTCAAGCTTCTTTTCTTGTGGGTTGTATAGTCTTACTTCTCACTGGCATCCCCAAATACGCATATGACGCAAACTCGGTTTCCATCCTTTGAATAACTCAAAAGGCGTCTTAGGGACAGCCTTGGAAGGAACCCTAGTTTAATATATACGCTACCGTCTAAAGAGCTTCAATCCACAAAAATGATGGAAGTTTAGCATTACTTTGCATACTTCTTACCATGTCCATTAAGGTCCTATTTCTTCTTTCTGCTACACCATTCTGGTCCGGAGAACCAGGCATAGTGTATTGGGCAACAATCCCATTCTCTTGAAGAAATTTTGCAAATGGACCACATGCTTGTCCATTCTCGGTGTATCTACCATAATACTTGCCACCTCTATCTGATCTCACGATCTTGATGTGCTTATCACATTGTTTCTCTACTTCAGCTTTAAACAATTTAAAAGCATCTAAAGCTTCGTCTTTGGAACGAAGTAAGTAAAGATACATATATCGTGAATAATCATCAATGAAGGTGATGAAGTATTTTGGATCTTTAGCGTTAATGTCCGGACAATAAATATCCGTATCTATGATCTCTAATAGGTTGGAACTCCTCTTAGCACCCTTTTTAGATTTGTTAGTTTGCTTGCCCTTAATTGTAGGCGTGTTTTTATTTCGCCTACGCGGTGTGAGCGCGTATTGGATTTGACTACCCCACTGTAAAGGTTTTATTGAAAATATTTTGAAAGAAGTCGCCAACAATTCTTTTTAGGAAGAATCATAAACCTAATTGGATATGGGAAATCATAGGGACAAATTATCCAATGTAGATTTCCCCGTCCTGACTCCATAGATGGTCAAAATGAACCAAAGATTGAGTTCGGGGGTGAGGGTACGAATATGGTCATAATGAACCACATTCGCCCAGAGTTGGCCTCTACTAAATATCGATTCATTACAGATTTTATGCCAAAAAAAAACCAAATAATATTTTAAGCACCCTAAAAAAATAATTAGTCTAGGTTGGTTCAGGAAACACATAAAAAGACTACTTTTTAGTGACAAGTTATTATACAATCATATTACAAGGTTCCTAACAGGTTGTCCAAATTATCTGAATTAATTAGAACAGTTCTTTAGGTCTTGTTTAGCAATAATAACATGTGGGTGATAAAAGCAGTAAAGCAGGACAATCATATACTATATATATAATAATCAGACAAGCATATAATAATATATAAAAATAAAAAGAAAGAAAAAGGTTTAGAATATACAGTAGAACGATTTTATATTAAAGATCTACATCAGGAAAGAAAACAGTTAGTAACATCAATATAAAAATAGAGAATTTATTTAAGGACCCTCAGGATTATACCGTGGCTTGGGTCTGCGAGATTGACAACCTTCAGGACGAGCAATCGTGAAGCCTGAAAATCTGAATGTATGAAAGTATGTAGATTGAATGTATTTGTGTTTGAAAGTGTAACAACCTGAATTTTTAAGCAGGTTCAATTATTTCGTTAGCTATATTAAGTCTTCATCAGGCTTTGGTCCTTTAAGTAGTTAGAATTCTCTCCAACATCATACTAGGACAAAAGTGGATAAGAACCATCATTCTTAGTGGTTAAGAAAGCAAGTGGATAAGAACTATCATTCTTAGTGGTTAAGAAAGCAAGTGGATAAGAACTAACATTCTTAGTGGTTAAGAAAGCAAGTGGATAAGAACTATCATTCTTAGTGGTTAAGAAAGCCTTGAGAACCAATAGATAAGTTAGAAAGCCTTTGAGAGCCTTATTCCTTAAGATTATGAAAATCGCATAGAGACCATTTTATCGGGTAACAATGAACTTCCGCTTAAAGAGCCTTTTTGGGTTGAATCCGAGCTTAGAACCTAATCAAACTTGATATATGTTATGTTTGGGATGTATTAAGGTTAAAAGGGTCATTTGTTCCCAAAATATACGTGGCTTAATATAGTAGATTCCTTACATAGTAAAATCTGGCCAGTTAAAATATTAGTTCGTACCTATCCTCAAAGAATGCTTCTTAGCAGATGCTTAAGTGTCGATCTCTTGATGATCTTTGCATGCATGAAAGCCAACACCTCAAGCTAACACCTACAACAATAATCACCCAGAAACTCCAAGAAACCGACCTCACACAAAAGAGGTTTCCCTCCCCCATGGGTACCGCCATAACTGACTATAAAAGGGGTATTTTGGTTTTTCGATTCTTTTCTCCTAATTCTTCTTCTTCAACACCTACTTTTATTTACATACAACTCTTCTAGACATAATTCCCTAGTGTTTCAAGCTTTTGGTAGAGTTTTCAAGCTTTGGGAAATTGTAGAAAACTCCATAGGAACACAAAGCAGATTGCTGTAAGTACAACTTTGCATCTCTCTTGTACTTAGCTTAGTTATTTATGCTCTAAAACTTGTGTAAACTAATCCCTAGCACTTTACATATTCAGAGGAAGCTGTAGGAAGGGTAATCCACTTGGGATAAGAAGTTTTAAGTGCACTAAGCAACCTAAGTGAAGGTACACACTTAGTTTGGATTGTAACCTAGAGATTTTCCTACCTACGGTTAGATGATTGTTTCTTTCTATTTTGAAGCATGATTATGAAACGAAATCTCTTATGATATGCATAATAGTATGTGTGCTTTGAGTATATGACATGGATTTGGCATGCTATGGTTCACTTGAGATGTTTTACTTATCCTAAGCTAGGCTTAAACACTAAATTGCCATATTTATGCTTTTAAATGGAATTTGTTAAGTATATGGAATTGTATGGTAATGAAACACTAAATGTCTTGGTTTTAATCATGGAAGCGAGGCGTGAGCATACACCCGGGTTAGGGCGGGTATTCCCTAACTGTTTCCCAACCAGGAGGGGGAAATCCTGGCGGAAGTAGGACATGTACGGGTTAAGTCTTGCAAGCAGAACAGTAAAAGGTGGGGTGACAACCCTCAATAGTTTGCTACACTCGCGGTCATATCAAAAGATTGATCTTATGAAATCTCTAAGTAATTGAAGTGATTATGACTACTTGCTATTATGACTATGTGTTATCAATTAGTTTTCAAAATACACCTAAACTTGTATTTTCTAATACACAGTGTGTACTCAGCTTTGCTGATAGTGTTGTCATTTTTGTGGCCTGTCACTTGGTGGGTGGCAGAGTCAAACTTTGTTGCAGGATTGTGTTGGAAGCCAGAATCGAGTTGAGAGTAAAGTTATGATTCGAATTGTGTATTATGGGATAAAGTCCGAGATTTAAGTTTGTATATAGAGGAGTTTATTTAGAATTACTTACAATATAGATTATTCTTTTGCCATGGAATTTGAGATTGAATGACTATGTAATTGAAGTCTTATTTAAAGGATATTGTTTTGTGGGCCCAAAACCCACAGGTCTAGGATCGTATATTTCAGGTTGTTTCCGCTGCGAGTGTTATCTAATTCATAAATGATTAGTATTATTTTGGTGCTAATTGAGATTTGTGATTGCTAAGCGAGTTAAGTTAGCAGCTCAGGAATCGGGCTGTTACAGAAAGTATGAAAATTGTAGGGAAGTTTTGTAGTTCGTAGAGAGGTTCGTAAGGTATTCGTCGATTTCAAAGTGTGTTAACGTGAAAAATCCGTTTTTTTAATCTGTACGGAAATCAGGCCTATTTATAGGGAAAACAGCACTGCGCCTCACGCTCCAGCTGCGCCTGGCGCAGCTGACGTGTCAAGCGCATGACGCGGCATGCCCAGTAAAAACCGTACACGTGGCACACGTTTTGAAAAAGATAAGAAGGAAATGCCGCGTCTCACGCTGAGAACCGCGCTTGACGCAGGACTCTGTATGAGTCAGAAATCCACGTGTCAGGTGCAGATTAGTGCACCTGACACCGGTAGACAGAGCTGTGCCTGACGCACAGACGTGGGCCAGGCGCAGGTTGGTGCGCTAGGCGCACCAGCCTGGCTCCTGACGTGCCTTTGCTAGTTTTTTAGAAAACGCGTCTTAAAAGATTTCTTTTATCCTTTAATTACGGATATCTGATTTTACAGGATAAAATCTGATAAAAAATATCTTTTGAAAATATTTATTTATTAAAATAAAACAATTAATTTAAACAATTAATTGGGCTTTTCAAAGGATTGGGCTCAAAATACAATTAATTATCATGAATAATTAATTGGGTTTTAAAATAGGACTTTAACACTTTTCGACATAGTTTTGAATGACTTTTTAGACCGCTCTGCCCTTGGGTCAGACCAATTAAGACCACAATATGTTTGATCATCGGATCCTTAAATGGGGAGACACGATTATGTGTCTACCGAAGCCCCCACTTTGACTGAGGTTCAGGAAACCGAAAGTCAAAGTATACAGTGTTGGGACGGAGAACGATTCTAAACGCTCTGCAGTTTAGGACTGATCTATATACGCCGGTCTCTGCAAAACAAAGTTAGTATGCAGGACAATAACTACAAGCAATCTGATTACCTACAGATGAAGATGTTAGCAGATGGGTGCAAACAACTTTGATAAGCACATAATGATGCAAAGATGCAAACCTAGACTCTCTAAGGATGCATGAGACGCTATGCAAGGATCAAGGTTATGCAAAGCTAAGCAAGATGACACGTCATGCAAGGTCAGTGTTATACAAGACTAGGATGTATGAAATGTAATGCAAGGTCAGGGTTTTGCAAGGCTGCAATGCAAGGTTAGGATTTTGCAAGGCTATAAAATGTGTAGAATGATAGAATGATTAGAGATGAATTGAATGAAAATCATTTTTAATAAATGATCAGGGTCCGTAAACGAGATCTGCGGATTACAACTCTTCGGGAGTTTGATTTGAATTGGAGGAACCACCACACATAGTGTGGTATCCGATTTTTTGACTGTCTTGATTAACGGTCTGAATCCCACGAAAGTCTCTCATTGGACTATGAGTTTTAGAAAACTTTGAAGTCGCCACCCTATTAATATCTGAATAGGGACAAATTTATTTAATACATCATTTTAAAATTAATTTCAAGAAATATCATTTAACACGATGATGACTTCATATAGATAAGGCTTTTTTTGAAAATTGGTCTTTCATACCATGAGATAGGGTTCGGGGTTTAGTTTAAGAGGTGCAAATGTCTGGATTTCGTCTCCTCTTCCGTTCTATAGAACGGGCTCTTACTAAATGCGTTATTTTCCATTTTAAAGTAATCATGGCTATTCAAAAGAAAGAAAATCACATAATTTGCACATATACACATCAATCGTTTTTATTTAGGACCAATATATCATTTGTACATGGTAGGTTTGAGAACTGAAGTTGCACTACGTACCAATCATTGTGGGATTGGAATCCACTCATGGATCAAAACCATCGTAGTTCGATCTTATGTCTCACCCTAAATGGCCAATTCCATTGGGGAAGAAAAGGAAAGAATAGATTATGAATAACTCACCTTTAGAATTAAACAAATCTATTGGAAAATGAGGTAATCACTCCAATTAGTGATTGAAATGAGATTAAGATAATCACCTTAATTAGTGATTAAATATGAAGGATTAAGATAACCACCTTAATTAGTGATTAATAAGGAAGGAAAGTAGTAATCACCCTAATTAGTGATTATTCAAGGCTTAAGATAATCACTCTATTGAGAAAAATAATCGCCCTAATTAACGATTATTAAGGTTTAAGATAATCACTCTAATTAGTGATTAAATATGAAAGGTTAAATTAATCACCTTAATTAGCGATTAAAATAAAAGTTAAGATAATCACATTAATTAGTGATTAAACTTAAAAGGAAAGATAATCACCTTGATTAGTGATTAGAAATGGTTTTAAGATAATCACCTTGATTAGTGATTAAATAGGAAAGGTTTAAGATAACCACCCTAATTAGTGATTAAATGAGAAAAATAATCGTCCTAATTAACGATCATAAAGGTTTTAGATAATCACTCTAATTGGTGATTAAATAAGGAGGGTTAAGTTAATCACCTTAATTAGTGATTAACCAAGGTTTAAGATAATCACTCTAATTAGTGATTAAATATGATGAAAGGTTAAGCTAATCACCCTAATTAGTGATTAAATGAGGAGTTTAAGTTAACCGCTCTAATTAGCGATTACTCGAGGATTGAAATAACCACCTTAATTAGTGATTACGTTTATGATTTTCAAGAGGTCTTAGAAGTTTGCTTCCTAATTTGAACGCTTTTGAGAAATAATCTTAATTGAAGATTATTAAGTCATTTAGAGAGAAATGATCAATTTGAGATCAAATTTGGAGATTTGTGTTTGGTTAATTGGAATTTGGCCATTTAAAGCGAGACACGTGAAACAGCCTAAAATCAATTCGGAGATCATAATTACCAATCTAATTATGTCAAATTATATAATTGATCCATTTGAAGATTATGGAGAACAATTTTGAAAATGTAGGATGGATCATCATACAATTTAACTTAGTTAGATTTGCAATTTTTCCTCTTAATTGAGATTGGGTCATTTAATACATATACTATGATATATTGGGCCCAACATGTAACATTTGTAACATTGGTTGCTCATTTTTTTAAAAAGAATTGTGGAATTATTTATGAAAATTATGCATAAACATCTCCATATTTTTCATTAATTGAGTGACGTAATAACTATTTACAAAGAAATTATTATTACAAAAATATGTACAAAATCTATGATATATACAAATCTTCAAACTTGATCTTCACCATGATGCTCCTTGATCTTCATCCTCTTGAATGGGGTTTGGAATTCATGTTTATTTGTGAACTTGTGAAAATTAGAGATTAATTAACCTCTTTGATTTTGATTTTTTATGACAATTTTTATTGATTTTTATTTACATAATAAAAGTGAATTATTTTAAGAGAAACTTAAAATTTCAAGACTTTTAATTAACATTTTCGTGTGAAAAGAAAAGAATTTTTGTTTTTTTGAAATTTGAGTTAATCACTTTATTTCATTTTCCAGATTGCACTTTTGTTCTTATACTGACTTGTAAAATTCATAATTTTCTGTAGAAAGCGTAAAATTGAGTATATAATACAGATATGGATAGGTCAGTGAGTTTTTTATGTTGTGTCCAATTTTCATAAGCTTTTAGTGACAACTCGAATTATGGTAAATTTTATGCCAAAACTGGTAAAAACAGGACCTTTATCCAATTTGTTCTTTGAAATCTAACTTTCTGAACTTATTTTGAAGTGAATTTTGGTATGAACATTCCATATACTTTGAAGAAATAGACTGAAAATTTTCACTTGAATTGGACACTTTAAGACCCTTTTTTATTTATTTTCTTAACTGAAGAGAAAATCAGGTTTCTGGAATTTAGTGATTTACATGAACGTTTTTGTAAAAATGATATAAAATTTTATACAATTTATATGAACATGATTTTTACGTTTTTGGAAAGTTACTGATGTCGTATTTAAATTAGATATTTTTTGTTTTGTCTAAATGATTTTATTTTAAACTTTATTGACAATACAAGCTTATGTGGTACTGGACAAAATCAGTTTTGCACAACAAAGTTGTATGATTTTTAATTATTTATAAAAAATTCTTTTTTTAGAAATTCCAAATCCCATTTGCTGGAAACATCTTGCACTTCATAGAAAAAATATTATATCCTATCAACTATTTAATTAATGCAGACGAAAACATAAATTAAAGTACAAAACCAAAACTGATTATAATAACAACATCACATTTTTTTTATGGAGATGTTTATGCACAACTCTTCTTGAATTTTTTTTATGAAAACATGTTTTTTGGGTGATGAACAACAACTTGATTAAGAAAAATCACATAAACACATTGTTTCCTAAGAGTCTCCCCATTAGAGTTGACTATTCTAGGTGGGGTGATTTAAGGTTGGGAACGTATTAGGACTTCCACATACCCAAATCACTCCAAAAATAAAAAAAATGATAAGAAGAAACAAGGAGAAAGTTAGTATGTGATTAAGAAGATAATAAAAAAAAATTTAACAAGAGCTTCAACTTTACCTTGCTAGCTCAATGATGCACTTCCTTTTTGCAAAGTTTTTCTACCTTTTTTTGTGATTTTCTTAATTTCTAAGTGAGTTTCTAAATCCACTTAATTACTAACTTAAACTCTTTTTGTGTTTATCTTTTTATGAACTTCTTCACTTACTAATAACTTTCCTAACTTTTATTTTCTTTTTCTTGAATGAGATTTTTTAGAGGAAGGAAGTAGAGAAGATGAGAGTAGTACTGAGAGACGTTGTGAAATTAAGTTGATTTTAGCTCAACTTCCTTGAAGTAAAAAAATGGAGGGTATTTATAGGGAAATGAGATGGATGAATTAGTGTTTCAAAGAAGTAGAAAATCAGATTTTTAACCCAAAAAAATCTGATTTTTCCCATCCTTAATCACCCTAATGACATCACTCTAATGACCTCACCCTAATGACATCATCAAATCTCTTTGGAAACACAAATATTCTTATTCTTTTTGGATTTTCTCATCAATGAGGCAAAATCAGATTTTCAAAAAATATTCTTCCCTAAATACATCCTAATACGTAAAAAAATACATCGAAAAACGTGAAAAATAAAACGATCGGATCACTGCGCCAAACGCAGGAGCTCGCGCTAGGCACAGCTCCGTGCCCTAGGCGCAGGCCCCGTGTCCGGCGCAGCCGTTGTTGTGCGCTAGGCGCACAATCATGCGTCTAGCGCATGATCGTGTGCTCGGCGCACAACTCGAATCCACCGGAAAAAATCCGGATTCTTGCCTCTTGCACATGTGATTTGATTCTTATTCTCACTCCTTTTCATGATTCTTATTCTCTAACTAATGGATAAAGGATGTGATTAGTGGATAATTAATATATTCTTATTCTTTATTCAATGAACATTGACAAGAAAACTGATTACTACCGGTTTTGGGATACGATTAAAATCCCGAGGCCTAATTGCGACTCGTTTTTTTTCGTTTTTCGAAAGACTAACTTAAGACAATTAACGAAAACTCGTCAAATTAGTAAAGACGAGCATGATTATACTACAAATCATTTCATTAAACCGGTGGTTGTAGTTATTGACTACGACTTATGGAAAATTACATTTCTAAGCCGGAAAAGGAAAACCATGCGATGGAATGAAACTCGCGTTCTGGGATGAAACATGCATTTGACGGGGCGTGCGCTCCACGATGCATGACGATTTTCATTTTTTTTATTTCTTTTCAAAATCTTTATTTATCCGAAAAAGGGGTTCAAAATTTGGTGTCTACACATAGGAAGCCCCCCACTTTGGGTGAGCTTGTCTTGAATTTGTCATGTACTTGATCTGATATTCTAATGTAGTTGATCTGTCTTGAACGTTGAAAGTTATCGTTGGGGATTCTTCTTTGGGAAGTTGATATAGGCAAAGTCAAATATCGCTAGAAACCAAAGAATTGTCGGAGAGTATTTCAGGGAAAAGGAGAGCTTGGATTGAAAAAATGAAAAGTTTAAATTTATGACTCAAATGCATGTTGGTGGGAAAAGGCTTTGGCGAGGCTAGGTTCAGACTCGATTCTATGTCGGGATCTAGAAAGAGATTATGCTCCTGAACTCTAGAAAGTCAAATCATTAGACCATGACTAATTTATTTTATTGAAGCGGTCGGACCTCGAGATGAGGATTCTTGCGTATCCTTGCGGAATCAGACCATTCGTAGTTCTTGATCTGATTTGTTTTTTTATTACTCCCTCCGTCCCAAAATACTCTTGACACTTATCAAGGCACATAGTTTTAGATGATAAGTTGTTGTTTGGTTATCAATTGTTATTTTATTAAAAAGTAGATGTGATAGGAGTTAGTAGTTAGTAAAAGTAGTATTATTTTATTTTAAGGAGAGAGAATGTGGGCCATGGTTAGAGTTGGTATGTAATAGGAGTGGTATTATTTTATTTGGAGGAGAGAGAGTGTGGGCCAATGTTTTAAAGGTAGAATGATTAAAATAATAGTGGGTCATATCCAAATTTAGAAGTGTAAAGAGTATTCTGGGACAGATGAAAAAGGAAAGTGTAAAGAGTATTCTGGGACGGAGGGAGTATATTTTTTTTTGTGCCCTAACTTTTGCTTAGGCCGCCCTTTCGGGTTTTCAACCTAGCGGGCTTGGACATACCTTGAAAAAGGAGTTATGGTTGATGAAAGGTTGAAGGCTTGAGATTTAGATGAAGGTTTAATTGGTTGGGCTAGTGGAGGATCATGGATTTGGATTATATTGATTTTAAAGGTTTGATGGATTGAAGGATTTGAATGAGGGGTAGAACTTGTGTGCAAGCCCCCTAGTTTGACTTTTTATTACTTTGCCTTTGGCTTTTTCTGTTTGTCTTGTGCGTTTTCTTTTGCTTTTGCTTTTTTTTTCGCACTTCGATCTTTGTCACTTTTTTGTTTTGCATGGCATTGATTTTTTTATGTAGTAAGGCTTGCACACAAGCTATTGGTTATGGGTACTGGAAGGTTTGAAGGATATTTGGGGAGCTTTGATGTTGAAGGGATTGTTTGGTTTATGATCATGGAGATGATGGTTTAAGGATGATGGCTTATGGAAGGTGATGGAGGAAGAGGGAATAACTCCTTATCCAAAGTATGTCCATTTTGTATTTTTCTCTTCTTTTTTTTTCAGATATTTTTTTTTATTGCTGTTAGTCAAGTTCGTTAGGTGATTTAAGTTTCATCATTGAATTAGAAGCATAAATAAAATGATGGAAGGCCAGTGAAAATGAAAATAAAAATGCGATTATTTTATTAATTGAAAATGAATGAATCAAGGCTTATTAGAAATAAAACTAAATGATATAGACTCGACAGGAAGGGAAATGAAGGATCTAGGGGTAGGGATGCGGGGTGGGGCGGGTCAAACAGGAGACCCGCCCATCCCCGCCCCGTGGGAGGGGATGGTTCCCGGTTTGGTGGGGGGTGGGGCGGGGATGGGGATAAAAACCATACCCGCCTTAGGGATGGAGATGGGGATGGATTTTAAGTTATACCCGCCCCATCCCCGCCTCGCCCCGCCCCGCCAACACCCGCCCCTCCCCGCCCCGCCAATACCCGCCCCACTTGCCCCATCTTCATTAAATAAGTTTGAGTTAAAAGTCAAAAATATAAAAAAGCCAATGGGCCTTTACATTATGGCAAAAGAGTAAAAGACCCACATTTACAATAACCTAAATACCTACCGAACTAAGCGGCCCTTCACTTGCCTCCATCTCCCTTTTTCAACTCTTGACTCTTCATTCTTCAAATCCCTAAAGTTGATAGACAAATCGCTCTCGTGTTCTATGTAAGTTCTCTCGAATTTCTTCTTCTATTTTCCAAGTAATTTAATAATTTTTGAATGTTGATTCTTCTTTACTTTTTGATCTAGAATTAAAACAGTTTTTGTTTCTTGAACGAGAGTATTTGGTGCATTATGTCCGAGTTGTTCCATAAACTTAACATCGATTTATGAATGTTGAATGTTGGTTTTAGTTGGCTTTTGCTATCTGTTGGTAAGGGTAAATGGGTTTGAGGGACATTACATTTTTTTAATCAAAGTAGTCAATTGTGGTAAATATTTTTTCTCTAAATAAGCCAAAGCAAATTGAGTAGAAAGTAGATACATCTGAAATTCATCTTTCTTTTCAAAAACAAGCGAAGGACAAGAAGATGTGAAAGTGGGTATGGATGGAGTTAGGTGAAAGCAATATATAAACCCAAAAAAGAATAAGACGACGTTAAGACGACATATATAGTCAGTAGTTTTGAGAAATTGGCACTTGATATTTGATGATGAACTGATGAATTTTATGACAGTATCATGATGATGAACTGATGAATTATATGACACTTGATAATCCTAACGCTATATGACAGTATATATCATGAGAGAATAACTTTCCCCCCTTTGATTTCAGGCAAGTATGACATCAAAAGGGGACAATGTTGCTGCCTCCACCCGCTCAAAACCATCAACTACAGCTAGTTGTTCTCCTATTACAGTTGATGAAGACGAAAGTCCAAGTGAAATTGCTTCCGACCTCGCTTGTTTTACCTATTACTAGTAGGCATACTTCATCAGTTTGGTCTCACTTTACGAGAAAGAGAGTTGGTGAAAAAATAAAAGCTGAGTGCAATTATTGCTTAAAGCAACTTGCCGGTGGACCAAAGGCCGGAACTACTCACTTAAACGACCATTCCAAAGTTTGTCCAAAGCGAATTTGTCAAGATCTTCGGCAAACAAGATTATTTGGGACAACACAGAATGTTAATGATGAAAGTGATACATTAACATTGGCTCCCTATGAATTCCATCAAGAAGACGGTAGAAAAGACTTAGCGGAGATGTATATTTTGCATGAGTATCCCATTAGCATGGTTGAGCATTATGGCTTCCGGAAGTACTCCAAGACATTACAACCTGGATTTAAAGTACCGTCTCGCACCACTACTAGGAAGGATATCATGAAGAGATATTAGATTGAAAAAGAGAACATTGCAACCTTGTTGAGGAAAGCTAAAAGTAGGGTTGCCTTAACTACGGACATGTGGACTGCAAATAATCAAAGTAAAGGGTATATGGTAGTCACTTCACATTTCATTGATAATGCTTGGAGATTGCAAAGTCGAATCATAAGGTATCACTTATATTTACTTAATCACTTAAGTATACTCTATCTCTGTCTATGATATATTGGTAAAAGTTGCTGCTGATTTTATTTGTTTATGTGTTTGGAATATGTGTGTTAATAGCACTTTGAATATGTTGATATACATGTAATTGCTAGGTTTCTTTATGTCCCTGCCCCTCATACTGCTGAGGTTCTTGCCGATGCATTAAAGCAATGCATTCAATCATGGAATCTTGATCTGAGGTTGTCATCTATCACCGTCGATAATTGTACGACTAATGATGCTATGATGGATATTTTGAAAGGAGCTTTTCCATATGGTTCTCTTCTTTTGGAGGGTGAGTTTCTACATATGCGTTGTTGTGCCCACATACTAAATCTAATTGTGCAAGATGGGTTAAGTGCTGTGGTGTCTGATGGTGTTCATCGAATTAGGGAAAGTGTTGTATTTTGGACTGATCTGATAAGAGGGTACAAAAGTTTGAAAAGGTAGCTAACCAAATATCCCCTCATTTCAAAAGAAAATTGGCCCTTGATTGCAAGACTCGATGGAATTCTACTTATGAAATGCTTAATGTTGCTATTAATTATAGAGAAGTTTTTGTTGTATTAAGTGGCCGAGATAAACTATACAAGAATCCACCAATTCCTGAAGATTGGGAAAAAGTAGAGATAATATGTGAACAATTGGAAATGTTTAGTGCACTTACCCTTGATTTTTCTGCATCAAAATCTCCAACTGCTTTCATTTACTTTCCCAAAATTTGTGCTCTCAAAATTGCTATATCTAGTTGGCTTCTATCTCCATATGATTATGTGCGAAAAATGGCAGAAGTTATGTTAGAGAAATATAAGAAGTATTGGGATAGTGTGAATGGTCTGATGGGTGTAGCAACTATACTTGATCCTAGGTACAAAATGGCTCTTATTCGTTTTTATTTTGCAAAAATATTTGATGATTATGATTATGACAAGGAGGTTAGTAGAATTAGCAATCTTTTATGGAAATTGGTTGATGAATATGGGTCTAGGAATGGTAAAAGCCAAGGTAATAAGAGTCAACAACCTTCGGATTTAGCTAGTGCTGGGAAACCCAAAGGAGATAGTTTCATGCAAGAATTTGCACAATTTTTGGAGCAAGATAAAAGTCAAAGCTATGACAAATCTGATTTGGACAAGTATTTGGAAGATGCTAATGTACCACTTGTAGATGATTTTGACATTCTTAATTGGTGGAAAACCAATGGAGGCACATACCCCATTCTTCAACAAATAGCACGTGATATTTTGAGCATTCCCGTTTCCACTGTTCCATCAGAGTCGACATTTAGCACAAGTGGTAGGGTTCTTGATCCTTATCGTAGTCGACTACTACCAGAAGCCGTAGAAGCTTTAATGTGTGCTCAAAACTGGATTTGGGTGACTCTTAAAAGTAAGTACTAATATTAATTTTATCATTCTTATGTAATTTATATGTTCATAAAATTTCTAATAAGAATTATTTTTTTTACAGATTCTGGACAATGCAAGGAGGATGATTTTGTTAAATTAGTAGGAGAGATGGAGGAAGAATGTGTAACGGAATTGGGAAGTGATGAGATTTGTATTGATTGATTCTTTCAAATGGAGTTGTTTGTTTGTATGACAATTGAGTGTGTTGAAGAAACTGACATTTGAAACTTATTTTGGGAGAATGTATCAAAACTACTGCCTTTTTATATTTATGTTCGTTGTTTGAAGTTATTTATGTATTTTGGTGGGTATTTTATCATTTATGTATTTTTGGGTCATTTTATTATTTATGTATTTTTTAGCCTTTTTATATTTATCAATGTTAAAAAAAAAGTACATGTTTCTTTCCTTTCGAGGTGGGTCTGAGGTGGGGATTTGGTGGGTGGTGGGGCGGGGAAAATGGGGATTAGGCGGGTATGGATACCCACGCGGGTGGTGGGACGGGGATGGTTTTATGTCCATACCCGCCGGGGCGGGGATGGGGATAGGCTTTGTACCCGCCATGGGGATGGGGATGGGGATCATATTAATAGGTGGGGATGGGGATGGGAATAACAAAATCCGCCCCGCCCCGCCCCAGTTGCATCCCTATCTAGGGGAGGGACTCTCCGACTCAACCTAGAAAACCAACGCTAAATGACTAAGCCCCCCTGCACTGTTGACACGATGCCCAAGGGGTTGTTGTTGTTGCTGACTTTTGCTGCCGGCGGGATCGGAAGTCTGCCACTATCAACCATGTCTTGCAGAGTATTCCTTAAGGCCCAACACGCAGATGTTGGGCGTCCGTTCCCTAGGTGGTACTTACAATAGGCATTAGGGTTCCATTTACTGGATCTATTTTCAGGTGCAGGGTCTGGAGTGGGACCGATAGGCTGTATTGCTCCTTTTGCGTGAAGCCTAGTGGAGGCTTCTTCTAGAGTCATGCCCAATGGAGTGAATGTCCTTTGAGGCTTTTGATAACCTCCCTTTTCAGTAGTTAGGGCATTGACATCATTACCTTTGGAGCTAGAAGGGTTATTGTTACTCTTCTTGAAACAGTTGTTGTTGTTGGTAGAAGGGTTATTGTTACTCTTCTTGAAACAATTGTTGTTGGAACCCTTGTTCTTGTTGGCTTGTACCTCTTCCTCAATCAACAAGCCTACCTTATAGAGCTTCGTGAAAGACTCTATGGGTTGGAATTTAATATGATCCCCATACTTGGGCTGCAAGTTATGGATCACCAATCGGACTTGATCCTCTTGGGATGGTCTGTTAATCATTTGTGCAGCTTTTTCCCTCCATCTGTTAAGGAAGGTGACGAAATCTTCGTTGGAGTTCTGTTTTGTTAACTCCAACTCACGCAGGCCAATAGGAAGCTGAGTATTATATATGTAATGTTTGTGGAACTCCTCTCTGATGTAGTCCCAGTCATTCAGCTTGGTTTTGTTCAGCGATCTAAACCACTTGGATGGATGTGCATCCAAGGTCAAGGGCAAGACATAAGCAAACAGGTCCTTGCTCATGCCCTTGAGAGCCATAGAGATGGAAAAAGCTCTCAGATGATCATTTGGGTCTTCGACCACCTTGAATTTTGGGAGGTCACCCAATGTTACCTTTTTAGGGAGCTTGTCCTCAGTTCAGGATCAATGATGTCATGGCCATGAGCTTGACTCTCGAGTGCAGGAATTAACTGGATCAATTGCTCGAGTTTTTCTAACCTCAAATCCGTGTTGGACTTGATTGGTGATGGAGTGTCGCCTTGTTCGTCTTCTTCGCTTAGTTTCTCCCTCAGTGCCTTAATCTCTTTGTCTTGTTCCTCAAGACGAGAGTTCATCAGTGTAAGTTGAGTCATAATGGCACTGAGCTGTTCATTAGTGTCCCCCATTTCAGATGATGATTCAGAAGAGTCGGAGGATTCGTCTGAAAAGGTTAGAATGCGCTTGACGAGTCTGGGAGTAGGTCGACCTTGTTACCTCTCGGTTGGACGTTCCCAAGTTATGAATTCACGACCTGTCCTGAACAGAAATCGGATGGACCTCGTAAATTTTAAGAAACAAAGTTTTCGAAATGAGAAATGGAGATGAGAAATGGGAGATGAGAGATGAAGGTGAAAGTGAGAATGGGAATGGTAAATGATTAGAAATGGGTATGATTATGGTTATGATGACGACATGGACTGGACTGTACTAGACTACGCAAGCGGGCATCGAATGATTGGATTTTCTTTGAGCATTAGACTTTACACTTACAATAAGTAGACTAGACTCAAAGCAAGGCGACAAATAAAGGTGTTTAAACTTAGGGGATGCACTTTTATAGTCCGTAGACTTGACTTTTTATAGTCCGTAGATCGACTAGGGTTTACATATAATGCAAACTAGACCTAGGAAAATTTTATAGTCCTAAGACTGAACTTATATAATGCAAACTAGACGTAGGGAAATTTTATAGTCCAAAGACTGACTTTTATAGTCCGAAGACTGACTAGGGTTTACATATAATGCAAACCAGACATAGGGAGAATTTATAGTCCTAAGACTGAGCTTTTATAGTCCGTAGACTGACTAGGGTTTACATATAATACAAACTAGACCTAGAGAAAATTTATAGTCCTAAGACTGAGCTTTCATAGTCCGTAGACTGACTAGGGTTTACATATAATGCAAACTAGACCTAGGGAAATTTTATTGTCCTAAGACTGAGCTTTTATAGTCCGTAGACAGACTAGGATTTACATATAATGCAAACTAGACCTAGGGAAATTTTATAATCCTAAGACTGAGCTTTTATAGTCCGTAGACTGACTAGGGTTTACATATAATGCAAATGATACGCTCAAGTTATACGATGTTTTTGTGGTATTTTAGGTACACTTTGCTAGGGGATTTATTTGTGATTGTTAATGTTGCATGTAAATCGACCTTAGCGGAAGTTCGGAATTTTATATATTAATTATTGTTAAAGTTGTAAATTCCGAGCTTTTGGAAGCATGAATGGTTCCACAACATCGTCTCACCAACCAAGCTCCGCCACAACCAAGCTCCGCCACAACCAAGCTCCAAGCAACCACATCGCAAGCATGCCCAAGACTACCACCCGGCCCAAGCGCTCGAAGCAAGCCGCCCGGCCAAAGCAGCATCGCTCGCGCCCAGAAGAGCATGCACGCCCGGTGCTCACACCTCGCCCGGCCCAACGCTCGCCCGGCTCGGCCCGGCGCTCGCCCGGCGCTCGCCAGAAGAGCACGCCCAGCGCTCGCACCTCGCGAGCATGGTCGCACCTCGCGACCTGCCTTGCTCGCACCTCGCGAGATTCCTCGCACGGTGCGACCTGCTTGGCTTGGCCCAGTTCTTCAGCTCGTGTAGGAAGGCAGAGTACTCTTCGCACGGTGCGACCAGACTCGCACCTCGTGACCCCTAGGTCGGTCTAAATGTCGGCTGATTTTTGAGCTTTAGTATAAATACTAAACTTGATTTTGGACCTAGGGGGGGCAGCAGCCACAAGGAGAGGGAGTCTCCAAAACTCCACTCCTCTCTTGTTGTCTTCTCTTTTAGTTTTTATTTTCTAGTTTAGTTTTTGTAGATTTCAATTATGGGATTGGCTTATGCTATGCCGATTGTAGCTTGAACCGTTCTTGAACGAGATTAATATGGAGCTTCAAGCATTATTGTGAGATCTTTCCTCTCTATTTAGTTTCTTTGATTATGGTTTAATTTCTATGCTTGCTTTCTATGATTTTTGCATGATTATGCTAGGAATATTACTAGTTTGATTGTGTAATTAATCTAATGCTAGATTTAAGAATAGAATCGGATTGTTTTATTCTTTTATCAATTGGTAGCAAACTAGGGAGTAACTCAGATGCTGATCATCTTGGTTATTTCTTGGGGAAATTGAATCAACTGTTGAATGTTTATCGCTTGTATGACGTTAGCAGGTCTGTTGGTTCTCTGTGTTTATTGCTGCTATTGGATTGAACTTAGACGCGATCGGACTAGGTTATCCTTTAGTTAGGGTTTTATAGTCACGCTGATCGTGCTATTCAACTAAGAATAAGGAGAACACGAGATTAATTCTCAACAATAGATAATTATGGAAATAATTAGAGTGGAGGTTCAAGGATCGATAATGAATTGAAGTGGATGTTAATCGGATTCAAGATCTTCCCATATTGATTTCTCATTTTGTTTATATGCTAGTTAGTTTTAGTTTGTTAGTAAATCTACTTGAAACCCCCCTTTGTAATTATTATTAGGTTTCTCGGCCCTTAACTTAATCTAGGTTTTGAATCACGCTAAGTATTAAACTCGTCCCTGTTTCCCTGTGGATACGACCCCTACTTCCATTATACTATCTTAGTGTAAAAGAGAGTAGGAGAAATTTTATCTTTGGCCGGGTGCGGTGCACAACGACACACTCGCGCCCGCCCAAATTTTGGCGCCGTTGCCGGGGAAACGGTGTTACTTGTTTGTATTTAGCGTGATTTATGGATGGTACTGTTTGTGCTCTTTGTTTTTGGTTGACACTCATAGCGCTAACAATGCATTGCAAGGGTTCTTCTCAATCAATTTTGCAGGTACTTGAAGTGGAGATTGACATGGAACCACTACTGTCACACATGGAGCACAACCCAATGATTAAGCTTAAGGTATTCAGTCGAGCTCACGACTTTAAACAACAACGCTTCTCGGGAGGCAACCCGAGATCCCTTTATTTTCTTTCTTTTCCTTTATTTTTCATCAAATTTCCACCACCACAACAAATTTTCTTTCACCCACCGCCCACCCACTAAAAAGATCCACAACCAATCTTAATTCACTTGTAACCAAAATCCACAAAAGAACCCGTTGGGAGGACTTCAATAGCTAGGAGTTGGTAACACTAGAGGATTGAGATTGTTAATGTATCTTTTCGATCTCTTAAGCTAGGAGCAAATCTCAAAAATCTAAACAAAATTTGAATTTGTCATTTGTTTGAGTGATTCGAGGGAGAGGGTTGTGAGTTGATTTATGAGATTTGAGTTGGTGTTGTTAAGAAATTTGAGTTTGACGGATTGCTTTTCATGAGTTTTGAGCATTCGATCTTCGATTTACCCGATTTTCAAATTTCTCCCCTTTTTCAGTTTACTTTTTCTTTTTAATTGTCGACACATTGAGACAATGTGTAGTTTAAGTAGGGGGGAGGGTAGTCTCATTCTCATGTATCTATGTTGTATATATTACTACTTTCAATTTGAAAAAATGAAAAAAAAAAATAAAAAAAAAAAAAAAAAAAAAAAAAAAGTGATGAAATGAAACCCGCCGAGTTGAAAACCCACAAGGGTGGGCGACTCGGGCAAAAATGGGGGCCCGGATAGGTTGAAAACCCGAAAGGGCAACCTATGCAAAAAAGTGGCTTATATTGAGCGGGTAAGATGGTGAGATGAAAAAAATGTGAGAAGCTAGGATGAAAACCTGAAAAGGCTCCTAGGCAAAATGAGAGATGAAAGAGAGAATTATATACTTTGAAAACTCATTTGCCGGAGATGGTGTCATAAGGTGGAAAGCGTTTTCGGGTTGGGTTGGTTATTTCATCCTTGATTTTGTGAAGATTTATTTTGGCTTTCACATTCTTTTGGTTAATTGTTTGTTTTTGGGAGTAAGCATGGAATTTATCCCTTTTTGTCTTTGTTCCATGGCTTGCTATTTTAAGTTAGTTGTTCTAGTAGTAGTTTATCTTTTTGAGGTTTTAGGCGAGTTGTCATTTTGATTGTGGCGTTGGAGTGGGTTCAACTCCTTTGAGATCCTTCGGGATTTGAGCTCACATTTTGGTTGTCGTTTGCTTTGGTTATTGTTGTTGTTACATCTTTATATATTTCGGGTGAGCTTGAATCTAAGTGTGGGGGAGTCATTGTCCCTTACGTTTAGGTTTTGAGCGGATGTTGTTAAGATGTGATGATGATGATGTAGTTGATGGGGAGTGTAGGTTGGTGTCGATAACTTGGGCGATGATTTAATTGGTATTTCTCATTTTTGAGTTTACTCGAGGTTATACGATGTTTTTGTGGTATTTTAGGTACACTTTGCTAGGGGATTTATTTGTGATTGTTAATGTTGCATGTAAATCGACCTTAGCGAAAGTTCGGAATTTTATATATTAATTATTGTTAAAGTTGTAAGTTCCGAGCTTTTGGAAGCATGAATGGTTCCACAACATCGTCTCACCAACCAAGCTCCGCCACAACCAAGCTCCGCCACAACCAAGCTCCAAGCAACCACATCGCAAGCATGCCCAAAGACCCGGCCCGGCGGGCTCGGCAAGCAAGCCGCCCGGCCAGCCAAGCATCGCTCGGCGCCCAAGAAGATGCACGCCCGGTGCTCGCACCTCGCCCGGCCCGGCGCTCGCCCGGCTCGGCCCGGCGCTCGGCGGCGAAGCGAGCACGCCCGGGCGCTCGCACCTCGCGAGCATGGTCGCACCTCGCGACTCGCCTTGCTCGCACCTCGCGAGATTCCTCGCACGGTGCGACCTGCTTGGCTTGGCCCAGGTTCTTCGGCTCGTGTAGGAAGGCGAGTACTCTTCGCACGGTGCGACCAGACTCGCACCTCGCGACCCCTAGGTCGGTCTAAATGTCGGCTGATTTTTGAGCTTTAGTATAAATACTAAACTTGATTTTGGACCTAGGGGGGGGCAAGAATACAAGGAGAGGGAGTCTCCAAAACTCCACTCCTCTCTTGTTGTCTTCTCTTTTAGTTTTTATTTTCTAGTTTAGTTTTTGTAGATTTCAATTATGGGATTGGCTTATGCTATGCCGATTGTAGCTTGAACCGTTCTTGAACGAGATTAATATGGAGCTTCAAGCATTATTGTGAGATCTTTCCTCTCTATTTAGTTTCTTTGATTATGGTTTAATTTCTATGCTTGCTTTCTATGATTTTTGCATGATTATGCTAGGAATATTACTAGTTTGATTGTGTAATTAATCTAATGCTAGATTTAAGAATAGAATCGGATTGTTTTATTCTTTTATCAATTGGTAGCAAACTAGGGAGTAACTCGGATGCCGATCATCTTGGTTATTTCTTGGGGAAATTGAATCAACCGTTGAATGTTTATCGCTTGTATGACGTTAGCGGTGTCCGTTGGTTCTCTCGTGTTTATTGCTTTGCTATTGGATTGAACTTAGACGCGATCGGACTAGGTTATCCTTTAGTTAAGGTTTTATAGTCACACTGATCGTGCTATTCAACTAAGAATAAGGAGAACACGAGATTAATTCTCAACAATAGATAATTATGGAAATAATTAGAGTGGAGGTTCAAGGATCGATAATGAATTGAAGTGGATGTTAATCGGATTCAAGATCTTCCCATATTGATTTCTCATTTTGTTTATATGCTAGTTAGTTTTAGTTTGTTAGTAAATCTACTTGAAACCCCCCTTTGTAATTATTATTAGGTTTCTCGGCCCTTAACTTAATCTAGGTTTTGAATCACGCTAAGTATTAAACTCGTCCCCTGTTTCCCTCGTGGATACGACCCCTACTTCCATTATACTATCTTAGTGTAAAAGAGAGTAGGAGAAATTTTATCTTTGGCCGGGTGCGGTGCACAACGACACACTCGCGCCCGCCCAAATTTTGGCGCCGTTGCCGGGGAAACGGTGTTACTTGTTTGTATTTAGCGTGATTTTTGGATGGTACTGTTTGTGCTCTTTGTTTTTGGTTGACACTCATAGCGCTAACAATGCATTGCAAGGGTTCTTCTCAATCAATTTTGCGGGTACTTGAAGTGGAGATTGACATGGAACCACTACTGTCACACATGGAGCACAACCCAATGATTAAGCTTAAGGTATTCAGTCGAGCTCACGACTTTAAACAACAGCGCTTCTCGGGAGGCAACCCGAGATCCCTTTATTTTCTTTCTTTTCCTTTATTTTTCATCAAATTTCCACCACCACAACAAATTTTCTTTCACCCACCGCCCACCCACTAAAAAGATCCACAACCAATCTTAATTCACTTGTAACCAAAATCCACAAAAGAAAACCCGTTGGGAGGACTTCAATAGCTAGGAGTTGGTAACACTAGAGGATTGAGATTGTTAATGTATCTTTTCGATCTCTTAAGCTAGGAGCAAATCTCAAAAATCTAAACAAAATTTGAATTTGTCATTTGTTTGAGTGATTCGAGGGAGAGGGTTGTGAGTTGATTTATGAGATTTGAGTTGGTGTTGTTAAGAAATTTGAGTTTGACGGATTGCTTTTCATGAGTTTTGAGCATTCGATCTTCGATTTACCCGATTTTCAAATTTCTCCCCTTTTTCAGTTTACTTTTTCTTTTTAATTGTCGACACATTGAGACAATGTGTAGTTTAAGTAGGGGGAGGGTAGTCTCATTCTCATGTATCTATGTTGTATATATTACTACTTTCAATTTGAAAAAATGAAAAAAAAAAAAAAAAAAAAAAAAAAAAAAAAAAAAAAGTGATGAAATGAAACCCGCCGAGTTGAAAACCCACAAGGGTGGGCGACTCGGGCAAAAATGGGGGCCCGGATAGGTTGAAAACCCGAAAGGGCAACCTATGCAAAAAAGTGGCTTATATTGAGCGGGTAAGATGGTGAGATGAAAAAAATGTGAGAAGCTAGGATAAAAACCTGAAAAGGCTCCTAGGCAAAATGAGAGATGAAAGAGAGAATTATATACTTTGAAAACTCATTTGCCGGAGATGGTGTCATAAGGTGGAAAGCGTTTTCGGGTTGGGTTGGTTATTTCATCCTTGATTTTGTGAAGATTTATTTTGGCTTTCACATTCTTTTGGTTAATTGTTTGTTTTTGGGAGTAAGCATGGAATTTATCCCTTTTTGTCTTTGTTCCATGGCTTGCTATTTTAAGTTAGTTGTTCTAGTAGTAGTTTATCTTTTGAGGTTTTAGGCGAGTTGTCATTTTGATTGTGGCGTTGGAGTGGGTTCAACTCCTTTGAGATCCTTCAGGATTTGAGCTCACATTTTGGTTGTCGTTTGCTGGTTATTGTTGTTGTTACATCTTTATATATTTCAGGTGAGCTTGAATCTAAGTGTGGGGGAGTCATTGTCCCTTACGTTTAGGTTTTGAGCGGATGTTGTTAAGATGTGATGATGATGATGTAGTTGATGGGGAGTGTAGGTTGGTGTCGATAACTTGGGCGATGATTTAATTGGTATTTCTCATTTTTGAGTTTACTCGAGGTTATACGATGTTTTTGTGGTATTTTAGGTACACTTTGCTAGGGGATTTATTTGTGATTGTTAATGTTGCATGTAAATCGACCTTAGCGAAAGTTCGGAATTTTATATATTAATTATTGTTAAAGTTGTAAGTTCCGAGCTTTTGGAAGCATGAATGGTTCCACAACATCGTCTCACCAACCAAGCTCCGCCACAACCAAGCTCCCCAAACCAAGCAAGCAACCACATCGCAAGCATGCCCAAAGACCCGGCCCGGCGGCGCTCGAAGCAAGCCGCCCGGCCAAAGAAGCATCGCTCAGCGCCCAGCAGCATGCACGCCCAGTGCTCGCACCTCGCCAGCCCAGCGCTCGCCCAGCTCAGCCCAGCGCTCAGCAGCAGGCACGCCCAGCGCTCGCACCTCGCGAGCATGGTCGCACCTCGCGACCTGCCTTGCTCGCACCTCGCGAGATTCCTCGCACGGTGCGACCTGCTTGGCTTGGCCCAGTTCTTCAGCTCGTGTAGGAAGGCGAGTACTCTTCGCACGGTGCGACCCGGACTCGCACCTCGCGACCCCTAGGTCGGTCTAAATGTCGGCTGATTTTTGAGCTTTAGTATAAATACTAAACTTGATTTTGGACCTAGGGGGGGCAAGAGCCCACAAGGAGAGGGAGTCTCCAAAACTCCACTCCTCTCTTGTTGTCTTCTCTTTTAGTTTTTATTTTCTAGTTTAGTTTTTGTAGATTTCAATTATGGGATTGGCTTATGCTATGCCGATTGTAGCTTGAACCGTTCTTGAACGAGATTAATATGGAGCTTCAAGCATTATTGTGAGATCTTTCCTCTCTATTTAGTTTCTTTGATTATGGTTTAATTTCTATGCTTGCTTTCTATGATTTTTGCATGATTATGCTAGGAATATTACTAGTTTGATTGTGTAATTAATCTAATGCTAGATTTAAGAATAGAATCGGATTGTTTTATTCTTTTATCAATTGGTAGCAAACTAGGGAGTAACTCGGATGCTGATCATCTTGGTTATTTCTTGGGGAAATTGAATCAACTGTTGAATGTTTATCGCTTGTATGACGTTAGCAGGTCTGTTGGTTCTCTGTGTTTATTGCTGCTATTGGATTGAACTTAGACGCGATCGGACTAGGTTATCCTTTAGTTAGGGTTTTATAGTCACGCTGATCGTGCTATTCAACTAAGAATAAGGAGAACACGAGATTAATTCTCAACAATAGATAATTATGGAAATAATTAGAGTGGAGGTTCAAGGATCGATAATGAATTGAAGTGGATGTTAATCGGATTCAAGATCTTCCCATATTGATTTCTCATTTTGTTTATATGCTAGTTAGTTTTAGTTTGTTAGTAAATCTACTTGAAACCCCCCTTTGTAATTATTATTAGGTTTCTCGGCCCTTAACTTAATCTAGGTTTTGAATCACGCTAAGTATTAAACTCGTCCCTGTTT
This sequence comes from Beta corolliflora, assembly GCA_947648045.1. Lineage (NCBI taxonomy): Eukaryota > Viridiplantae > Streptophyta > Magnoliopsida > Caryophyllales > Amaranthaceae > Beta > Beta corolliflora. The sequence continues at coordinate 84,574 of CANSZD010000338.1, read as the reverse complement.
CCCTGTGGATACGACCCCTACTTCCATTATACTATCTTAGTGTAAAAGAGAGTAGGAGAAATTTTATCTTTGGCCGGGTGCGGTGCACAACGACACACTCGCGCCCGCCCAAATTTTGGCGCCGTTGCCGGGGAAACGGTGTTACTTGTTTGTATTTAGCGTGATTTTTGGATGGTACTGTTTGTGCTCTTTGTTTTTGGTTGACACTCATAGCGCTAACAATGCATTGCAAGGGTTCTTCTCAATCAATTTTGCAGGTACTTGAAGTGGAGATTGACATGGAACCACTACTGTCACACATGGAGCACAACCCAATGATTAAGCTTAAGGTATTCAGTCGAGCTCACGACTTTAAACAACAGCGCTTCTCGGGAGGCAACCCGAGATCCCTTTATTTTCTTTCTTTTCCTTTATTTTTCATCAAATTTCCACCACCACAACAAATTTTCTTTCACCCACCGCCCACCCACTAAAAAGATCCACAACCAATCTTAATTCACTTGTAACCAAAATCCACAAAAGAAAACCCGTTGGGAGGACTTCAATAGCTAGGAGTTGGTAACACTAGAGGATTGAGATTGTTAATGTATCTTTTCGATCTCTTAAGCTAGGAGCAAATCTCAAAAATCTAAACAAAATTTGAATTTGTCATTTGTTTGAGTGATTCGAGGGAGAGGGTTGTGAGTTGATTTATGAGATTTGAGTTGGTGTTGTTAAGAAATTTGAGTTTGACGGATTGCTTTTCATGAGTTTTGAGCATTCGATCTTCGATTTACCCGATTTTCAAATTTCTCCCCTTTTTCAGTTTACTTTTTCTTTTTAATTGTCGACACATTGAGACAATGTGTAGTTTAAGTAGGGGGGAGGGTAGTCTCATTCTCATGTATCTATGTTGTATATATTACTACTTTCAATTTGAAAAAATGAAAAAAAAAAAAAAAAAAAAAAAAAAAAAAAAAAAAAAAAGTGATGAAATGAAACCCGCCGAGTTGAAAACCCACAAGGGTGGGCGACTCGGGCAAAAATGGGGGCCCGGATAGGTTGAAAACCCGAAAGGGCAACCTATGCAAAAAAGTGGCTTATATTGAGCGGGTAAGATGGTGAGATGTAAAAAATGTGAGAAGCTAAGATAAAAACCTGAAAAGGCTCCTAGGCAAAATGAGAGATGAAAGAGAGAATTATATACTTTGAAAACTCATTTGCCGGAGATGGTGTCATAAGGTGGAAAGCGTTTTCGGGTTGGGTTGGTTATTTCATCCTTGATTTTGTGAAGATTTATTTTGGCTTTCACATTCTTTTGGTTAATTGTTTGTTTTTGGGAGTAAGCATGGAATTTATCCCTTTTTGTCTTTGTTCCATGGCTTGCTATTTTAAGTTAGTTGTTCTAGTAGTAGTTTATCTTTTGAGGTTTTAGGCGAGTTGTCATTTTGATTGTGGCGTTGGAGTGGGTTCAACTCCTTTGAGATCCTTCAGGATTTGAGCTCACATTTTGGTTGTCGTTTGCTGGTTATTGTTGTTGTTACATCTTTATATATTTCAGGTGAGCTTGAATCTAAGTGTGGGGGAGTCATTGTCCCTTACGTTTAGGTTTTGAGCGGATGTTGTTAAGATGTGATGATGATGATGTAGTTGATGGGGAGTGTAGGTTGGTGTCGATAACTTGGGAGATAATTTAATTGGTATTTCTCATTTTTGAGTTTACTCGAGGTTATACGATGTTTTTGTGGTATTTTAGGTACACTTTGCTAGGGGATTTATTTGTGATTGTTAATATTGCATGTAAATCGACCTTAGCGGAAGTTCGGAATTTTATATATTAATTATTGTTAAAGTTGTAAGTTCCGAGCTTTTGGAAGCATGAATGGTTCCACAACATCGTCTCACCAACCAAGCTCCGCCACAACCAAGCTCCGCCACAACCAAGCTCCAAGCAACCACATCGCAAGCATGCCCGAGACACCCGGCCCGGCGTGCGCTCGAAAAGCCGCCCGGCCAAAGAAGCATCGCTCGGCGCCCGAAGAGCATGCACGCCCGGTGCTCGCACCTCGCCCGGCCCGGCGCTCGCCCGGCTCGGCCCGGCGCTCGCCCGGCCTCGGCGGAGACACGCCCAGCGCTCGCACCTCGCGAGCATGGTCGCACCTCGCGACCTGCCTTGCTCGCACCTCGCGAGATTCCTCGCACGGTGCGACCTGCTTGGCTTGGCCCAGTTCTTCAGCTCGTGTAGGAAGGCAGAGTACTCTTCGCACGGTGCGACCAGACTCGCACCTCGCGACCCCTAGGTCGGTCTAAATGTCGGCTGATTTTTGAGCTTTAGTATAAATACTAAACTTGATTTTGGACCTAGGGGGGGGCAGCAGCCACAAGGAGAGGGAGTCTCCAAAACTCCACTCCTCTCTTGTTGTCTTCTCTTTTAGTTTTTATTTTCTAGTTTAGTTTTTGTAGATTTCAATTATGGGATTGGCTTATGCTATGCCGATTGTAGCTTGAACCGTTCTTGAACGAGATTAATATGGAGCTTCAAGCATTATTGTGAGATCTTTCCTCTCTATTTAGTTTCTTTGATTATGGTTTAATTTCTATGCTTGCTTTCTATGATTTTTGCATGATTATGCTAGGAATATTACTAGTTTGATTGTGTAATTAATCTAATGCTAGATTTAAGAATAGAATCGGATTGTTTTATTCTTTTATCAATTGGTAGCAAACTAGGGAGTAACTCAGATGCTGATCATCTTGGTTATTTCTTGGGGAAATTGAATCAACTGTTGAATGTTTATCGCTTGTATGACGTTAGCGGTGTCCGTTGGTTCTCTCGTGTTTATTGCTTGCTATTGGATTGAACTTAGACGCGATCGGACTAGGTTATCCTTTAGTTAGGGTTTTATAGTCACGCTGATCGTGCTATTCAACTAAGAATAAGGAGAACACGAGATTAATTCTCAACAATAGATAATTATGGAAATAATTAGAGTGGAGGTTCAAGGATCGATAATGAATTGAAGTGGATGTTAATCGGATTCAAGATCTTCCCATATTGATTTCTCATTTTGTTTATATGCTAGTTAGTTTTAGTTTGTTAGTAAATCTACTTGAAACCCCCCTTTGTAATTATTATTAGGTTTCTCGGCCCTTAACTTAATCTAGGTTTTGAATCACGCTAAGTATTAAACTCGTCCCTGTTTCCCTGTGGATACGACCCCTACTTCCATTATACTATCTTAGTGTAAAAGAGAGTAGGAGAAATTTTATCTTTGGCCGGGTGCGGTGCACAACGACACACTCGCGCCCGCCCAAATTTTGGCGCCGTTGCCGGGAAACGGTGTTACTTGTTTGTATTTAGCGTGATTTTTGGATGGTACTGTTTGTGCTCTTTGTTTTTGGTTGACACTCATAGCGCTAACAATGCATTGCAAGGGTTCTTCTCAATCAATTTTGCAGGTACTTGAAGTGGAGATTGACATGGAACCACTCTTGTCACACATGGAGCACAACCCAATGATTAAGCTTAAGGTATTCAGTCGAGCTCACGACTTTAAACAACAGCGCTTCTCGGGAGGCAACCCGAGATCCCTTTATTTTCTTTCTTTTCCTTTATTTTTCATCAAATTTCCACCACCACAACAAATTTTCTTTCACCCACCGCCCACCCACTAAAAAGATCCACAACCAATCTTAATTCACTTGTAACCAAAATCCACAAAAGAAAACCCGTTGGGAGGACTTCAATAGCTAGGAGTTGGTAACACTAGAGGATTGAGATTGTTAATGTATCTTTTCGATCTCTTAAGCTAGGAGCAAATCTCAAAAATCTAAACAAAATTTGAATTTGTCATTTGTTTGAGTGATTCGAGGGAGAGGGTTGTGAGTTGATTTATGAGATTTGAGTTGGTGTTGTTAAGAAATTTGAGTTTGACGGATTGCTTTTCATGAGTTTTGAGCATTCGATCTTCGATTTACCCGATTTTCAAATTTCTCCCCTTTTTCAGTTTACTTTTTCTTTTTAATTGTCGACACATTGAGACAATGTGTAGTTTAAGTAGGGGGGAGGGTAGTCTCATTCTCATGTATCTATGTTGTATATATTACTACTTTCAATTTGAAAAAATGAAAAAAAAAAATGAAAAAAAAAAAAAAAAAAAAAAAAAAAAGTGATGAAATGAAACCCGCCGAGTTGAAAACCCACAAGGGTGGGCGACTCGGGCAAAAATGGGGGCCCGGATAGGTTGAAAACCCGAAAGGGCAACCTATGCAAAAAAGTGGCTTATATTGAGCGGGTAAGATGGTGAGATGAAAAAAATGTGAGAAGCTAGGATGAAAACCTGAAAAGGCTCCTAGGCAAAATGAGAGATGAAAGAGAGAATTATATACTTTGAAAACTCATTTGCCGGAGATGGTGTCATAAGGTGGAAAGCGTTTTCGGGTTGGGTTGGTTATTTCATCCTTGATTTTGTGAAGATTTATTTTGGCTTTCACATTCTTTTGGTTAATTGTTTGTTTTTGGGAGTAAGCATGGAATTTATCCCTTTTTGTCTTTGTTCCATGGCTTGCTATTTTAAGTTAGTTGTTCTAGTAGTAGTTTATCTTTTGAGGTTTTAGGCGAGTTGTCATTTTGATTGTGGCGTTGGAGTGGGTTCAACTCCTTTGAGATCCTTCAGGATTTGAGCTCACATTTTGGTTGTCGTTTGCTGGTTATTGTTGTTGTTACATCTTTATATATTTCAGGTGAGCTTGAATCTAAGTGTGGGGGAGTCATTGTCCCTTACGTTTAGGTTTTGAGCGGATGTTGTTAAGATGTGATGATGATGATGTAGTTGATGGGGAGTGTAGGTTGGTGTCGATAACTTGGGCGATGATTTAATTGGTATTTCTCATTTTTGAGTTTACTCGAGGTTATACGATGTTTTTGTGGTATTTTAGGTACACTTTGCTAGGGGATTTATTTGTGATTGTTAATGTTGCATGTAAATCGACCTTAGCGGAAGTTCGGAATTTTATATATTAATTATTGTTAAAGTTGTAAGTTCCGAGCTTTTGGAAGCATGAATGGTTCCACAACATCGTCTCACCAACCAAGCTCCGCCACAACCAAGCTCCGCCACAACCAAGCTCCAAGCAACCACATCGCAAGCATGCCCAAAGACCCGGCCCGGCCAAGCGCTCAAGCAAGCTGCCCGGCCCAAGAAGCATCGCTCGGCGCCCAAGAAGGCATGCACGCCCGGTGCTCGCACCTCGCCCGGCCCGGCGCTCGCCCCGGCTCGGCCCGGCGCTCGGCGGCAGGCACGCCTAGCGCTCGCACCTCGCGAGCATGGTCGCACCTCGCGACCTGCCTTGCTCGCACCTCGCGAGATTCCTCGCACGGTGCGACCTGCTTGGCTTGGCCCTGTTCTTCAGCTCGTGTAGGAAGGCAGAGTACTCTTCGCACGGTGCGACCCGACTCGCACCTCGCGACCCCTAGGTCGGTCTAAATGTCGGCTGATTTTTGAGCTTTAGTATAAATACTAAACTTGATTTTGGACCTAGGGGGGGGCAAAGACCACAAGGAGAGGGAGTCTCCAAAACTCCACTCCTCTCTTGTTGTCTTCTCTTTTAGTTTTTATTTTCTAGTTTAGTTTTTGTAGATTTCAATTATGGGATTGGCTTATGCTATGCCGATTGTAGCTTGAACCGTTCTTGAACGAGATTAATATGGAGCTTCAAGCATTATTGTGAGATCTTTCCTCTCTATTTAGTTTCTTTGATTATGGTTTAATTTCTATGCTTGCTTTCTATGATTTTTGCATGATTATGCTAGGAATATTACTAGTTTGATTGTGTAATTAATCTAATGCTAGATTTAAGAATAGAATCGGATTGTTTTATTCTTTTATCAATTGGTAGCAAACTAGGGAGTAACTCAGATGCTGATCATCTTGGTTATTTCTTGGGGAAATTGAATCAACTGTTGAATGTTTATCGCTTGTATGACGTTAGCAGGTCTGTTGGTTCTCTGTGTTTATTGCTGCTATTGGATTGAACTTAGACGCGATCGGACTAGGTTATCCTTTAGTTAGGGTTTTATAGTCACGCTGATCGTGCTATTCAACTAAGAATAAGGAGAACACGAGATTAATTCTCAACAATAGATAATTATGGAAATAATTAGAGTGGAGGTTCAAGGATCGATAATGAATTGAAGTGGATGTTAATCGGATTCAAGATCTTCCCATATTGATTTCTCATTTTGTTTATATGCTAGTTAGTTTTAGTTTGTTAGTAAATCTACTTGAAACCCCCCTTTGTAATTATTATTAGGTTTCTCGGCCCTTAACTTAATCTAGGTTTTGAATCACGCTAAGTATTAAACTCGTCCCCTGTTTCCCTCGTGGATACGACCCCTACTTCCATTATACTATCTTAGTGTAAAAGAGAGTAGGAGAAATTTTATCTTTGGCCGGGTGCGGTGCACAACGACACACTCGCGCCCGCCCAAATTTTGGCGCCGTTGCCGGGGAAACGGTGTTACTTGTTTGTATTTAGCGTGATTTTTGGATGGTACTGTTTGTGCTCTTTGTTTTTGGTTGACACTCATAGCGCTAACAATGCATTGCAAGGGTTCTTCTCAATCAATTTTGCGGGTACTTGAAGTGGAGATTGACATGGAACCACTCTTGTCACACATGGAGCACAACCCAATGATTAAGCTTAAGGTATTCGGTCGAGCTCACGACTTTAAACAACAGCGCTTCTCGGGAGGCAACCCGAGATCCCTTTATTTTCTTTCTTTTCCTTTATTTTTCATCAAATTTCCACCACCACAACAAATTTTCTTTCACCCACCGCCCACCCACTAAAAAGATCCACAACCAATCTTAATTCACTTGTAACCAAAATCCACAAAAGAAAACCCGTTGGGAGGACTTCAATAGCTAGGAGTTGGTAACACTAGAGGATTGAGATTGTTAATGTATCTTTTCGATCTCTTAAGCTAGGAGCAAATCTCAAAAATCTAAACAAAATTTGAATTTGTCATTTGTTTGAGTGATTCGAGGGAGAGGGTTGTGAGTTGATTTATGAGATTTGAGTTGGTGTTGTTAAGAAATTTGAGTTTGACGGATTGCTTTTCATGAGTTTTGAGCATTCGATCTTCGATTTACCCGATTTTCAAATTTCTCCCCTTTTTCAGTTTACTTTTTCTTTTTAATTGTCGACACATTGAGACAATGTGTAGTTTAAGTAGGGGGAGGGTAGTCTCATTCTCATGTATCTATGTTGTATATATTACTACTTTCAATTTGAAAAAATAAAAAAAAAATTAAAAAAAAAAAAAAAAAAAAAAAAAAAAGTGATGAAATGAAACCCGCCGAGTTGAAAACCCACAAGGGTGGGCGACTCGGGCAAAAATGGGGGCCCGGATAGGTTGAAAACCCGAAAGGGCAACCTATGCAAAAAAGTGGCTTATATTGAGCGGGTAAGATGGTGAGATGAAAAAAATGTGAGAAGCTAGGATGAAAACCTGAAAAGGCTCCTAGGCAAAATGAGAGATGAAAGAGAGAATTATATACTTTGAAAACTCATTTGCCGGAGATGGTGTCATAAGGTGGAAAGCGTTTTCGGGTTGGGTTGGTTATTTCATCCTTGATTTTGTGAAGATTTATTTTGGCTTTCACATTCTTTTGGTTAATTGTTTGTTTTTGGGAGTAAGCATGGAATTTATCCCTTTTTGTCTTTGTTCCATGGCTTGCTATTTTAAGTTAGTTGTTCTAGTAGTAGTTTATCTTTTTGAGGTTTTAGGCGAGTTGTCATTTTGATTGTGGCGTTGGAGTGGGTTCAACTCCTTTGAGATCCTTCAGGATTTGAGCTCACATTTTGGTTGTCGTTTCTTTGGTTATTGTTGTTGTTACATCTTTATATATTTCGGTGAGCTTGAATCTAAGTGTGGGGGAGTCATTGTCCCTTACGTTTAGGTTTTGAGCGGATGTTGTTAAGATGTGATGATGATGATGTAGTTGATGGGGAGTGTAGGTTGGTGTCGATAACTTGGGCGATAATTTAATTAGTATTTCTCATTTTTGAGTTTACTCGAGGTTATACGATGTTTTTGTGGTATTTTAGGTACACTTTGCTAGGGGATTTATTTGTGATTGTTAATGTTGCATGTAAATCGACCTTAGCGGAAGTTCGGAATTTTATATATTAATTATTGTTAAAGTTGTAAGTTCCGAGCTTTTGGAAGCATGAATGGTTCCACAACATCGTCTCACCAACCAAGCTCCGCCACAACCAAGCTCCAAGCAACCACATCGCAAGCATGCCGCCCAAGACCCGGCCCGCGCTCGCAAGCAAGCAAGCCGCCACCAAAGAAGCATCGCTCGGCGCCCAAGAAGATGCACGCCCGGTGCTCGCACCTCGCACCTGGCCCGGCGCTCGCCCAGCTCGGCCGGCCTCGCCCGGCGCTCGGCACAGACACGCCCAGCGCTCGCACCTCGCGAGCATGGTCGCACCTCGCGACCTGCCTTGCTCGCACCTCGCGAGATTCCTCGCACGGTGCGACCCGCTTGGCCTGCCCGGTTCTTCAGCTCGTGTAGGAAGGCAGAGTACTCTTCGCACGGTGCGACCAGACTCGCACCTCGCGACCCCTAGGTCGGTCTAAATGTCGGCTGATTTTTGAGCTTTAGTATAAATACTAAACTTGATTTTGGACCTAGGGGGGCAAAGCCACAAGGAGAGGGAGTCTCCAAAACTCCACTCCTCTCTTGTTGTCTTCTCTTTTAGTTTTTATTTTCTAGTTTAGTTTTTGTAGATTTCAATTATGGGATTGGCTTATGCTATGCCGATTGTAGCTTGAACCGTTCTTGAACGAGATTAATATGGAGCTTCAAGCATTATTGTGAGATCTTTCCTCTCTATTTAGTTTCTTTGATTATGGTTTAATTTCTATGCTTGCTTTCTATGATTTTTGCATGATTATGCTAGGAATATTACTAGTTTGATTGTGTAATTAATCTAATGCTAGATTTAAGAATAGAATCGGATTGTTTTATTCTTTTATCAATTGGTAGCAAACTAGGGAGTAACTCGGATGCCGATCATCTTGGTTATTTCTTGGGGAAATTGAATCAACCGTTGAATGTTTATCGCTTGTATGACGTTAGCGTGTCCGTTGGTTCTCTCGTGTTTATTGCTGCTATTGGATTGAACTTAGACACGATCGGACTAGGTTATCCTTTAGTTAGGGTTTTATAGTCACGCTGATCGTGCTATTCAACTAAGAATAAGGAGAACACGAGATTAATTCTCAACAATAGATAATTATGGAAATAATTAGAGTGGAGGTTCAAGGATCGATAATGAATTGAAGTGGATGTTAATCGGATTCAAGATCTTCCCATATTGATTTCTCATTTTGTTTATATGCTAGTTAGTTTTAGTTTGTTAGTAAATCTACTTGAAACCCCCCTTTGTAATTATTATTAGGTTTCTCGGCCCTTAACTTAATCTAGGTTTTGAATCACGCTAAGTATTAAACTCGTCCCTGTTTCCCTGTGGATACGACCCCTACTTCCATTATACTATCTTAGTGTAAAAGAGAGTAGGAGAAATTTTATCTTTGGCCGGGTGCGGTGCACAACGACACACTCGCGCCCGCCCAGCAAACTCGACCTAAGGAAATTTTATAGTCCTAAGATTGAGCTTTTATAGTCCGTAGACTGACTAGGGTTTACATATAATGCAAACTAGACCTAGGGAAATTTTATAGTCCCCAGTGGAGTCGTCAAATTGTAGGCGTGTTTTTATTTCGCCTACGTGGTGTGAGCACGTATTAGATTTGACTACCCCATTGTAAAGGTTTTATTGAAAATTTTTGAAAGAAGTCGCCAACAATTCTTTTTAGGAAGAATCATAAACCTAATTGGATATGGGAAATCATAGGGACAAATTATCCAATGTAGATTTCCCCGTCCCGACTCCATATATAGATGGTCAAAATGAACAAAAGATTGAGTTCGGGGGTGAGGGTACGAATATGGTCATAATGAACCACATTCGCCCAGAGTTGGCCTCTACAAAATATCGATTCATTATAGATTTTATGCCAAAGAATAACCAAAGAATATTTTAAGCACCCTAAAAAAATAATTAGTCTAGCTTGGTTTAGGAAACACATAAAAGACTATTTTTTAGTGACAAGTTATTATACAATCATATTACAAGGTTCCTAACAGGTTGTCCAAATTATCTGAATTAATTAAAATAGTTCTTTAGGTCTTGTTTAGCTGTAATAACATGTGGGTAATAAAAGCAGTAAAGCAGGACAATTAATATATATATATAATAATCAGGCAAGCATATAATAATATATAAAAATGAATAGAAAGAAAAAGGTTTAGAATATACAGTAGAACGATTTTATATTAAAGATCTACATCAGGAAAGAAAACAGTTAGTAACTTCAATATAAAAATAGAGAATTTATTTAAGGACCCTCAGGATTATACCGTGGCTTGGGTCTGCGAGATTGACAACCTTCGGGACAAGCAATCGTGAAGCCTGAAAATCTGAATGTATGAAAGTATGTAGATTGAATTTATTTGTGTTTGAAAGTATGAATTTTGTAGGGAAGTTTTGTAGTTCGTAGAGAGGTTCGTAAGGTATTCGTCGATTTCGAAGTGTGTTAATGTGAAAAATCCATTTTTTTAATCTGTACGGAAATCAGGCCTATTTATAGGGAAAACAGCACTGCGCCTAACACGCCAGCTGCGCCTGGCGCAGCTGATGTGTCAAGCGCATGACGCGGCATGCCTAGTAAAAAGCGTACACGTGGCACACGTTTTGAAAAAGATAAGAAAGAAATTCTGCGTCTCACGTAGAGAGCTGCGCTTGACGCAGGACTCTGTATGAGTCAGAAATCCACGTGTCAGGTGCAGATTAGTGCACCTGACACAGGTGGACAGAGCTGCGCCTGACGCATAGACGTGCGCCAGGCGCAGGTTGGTGCGCTAGGCGCACCAGCCTGGCTCCTGACGTGCCTTTGCCAGTTTTTTAGAAAACGCGTCTTAAAAGATTTCTTTTATCCTTTAATTACGAATATCTGATTTTACGGGATAAAATCTGATAAAAATATCTTTTTAAAATATTTATTTATTAAAATAAAATAATTAATTTAAACAATTAATTGGGCTTTTCAAAGGATTGGGCTCAAAATACAATTAATTATCATGAATAATTAATTGGGCTTTAAAATAGGACTTTAACACTTTTCGAAATGGTTTTGAATGGCTTATTAGACTGCTTTGCCCTTGGGTTGGACCAATTAAGACCACAATATGTTTCATCATCAGATCCTTAAATGGGGAGACACGATTATGTGTCTACATTAATGCAACTAACACAAGTCTCAAAATCAGCAAAATCCAGTGTATCAAGTACCCCTTCCTTTACTAATCTCTTGACTCTCTTTATGGAGATATGTCCCAATCTCCGGTGCCATAACATAGAGGATTCTTCATTCACAATACAACGATTTAAACCAGCATTAACATGTAGGGAATTATGAGCAATATCATTTTGCAATTCAAGACGATATAAACCATCAGACAAAATACCATAACCAAAAATTTCAGAATTTCTTAATAAACTAAAACCAGAATCTGAAAAATTAAAGGAAAATCCCAAAGGTACAAGTCTTAAACTGAAATCAAATTTCTAGAGAAATTTGGAACATAAAATGTTCTTTCTAAATGCAAAACAAAACCACTACTTAGAGTTAAGCTGCATGTCCTAACGGCTTCCACATGCGAACCCATCTGGTTGCCAGAATAGATGTGATGTTCACTACCCACTGGTTTCCTTAGGTTTGTCATACCCTGCAAGGTATTCAAAACATGGATTGTAGTACCAGAGTCAATCCACCATGTATTATCATTAACATTAACCATATTAGATTCACAACAAACAAACGCAAGAAAATTACCTTTCTTCTTAAGCCAAGCCTTGAACTTCACGCAGTCTTTCTTCATGTGTCCCTTCTTTTTACAGAAGAAACACGAAGACTCCTTCTTAATGGCACTCGATTTCTTTGGAATCTTCCCCTTTCCTTTATCCTTAATGTGATCCTTCTTCTTTGCAGAAGTAGTAAGGTTCACCTTTTCACCCTCTTCCATGAATAATCTTCCCTCCACTTGAACACACATGGTCATAAGCTCATTAATTGACCATTTATCCTTATGTGTGTTATAAGAGACCTTAAAGGGGCCATATTCATGAGGAAGAGTGCACAAGATGTAATGCACAAGGAAAGTGTCAGATATGGTAACTTCCAAGTCTTTAAGCTGAGCTGCAATGTCCCTCATGCGCATGATATGATCACGCACTCCCTTAATTTGAGTTAGCCTTATGGATGAAAACTGCATAATTAAGGTGCTAGCAAGAGCTTTGTCAGAAGATGCAAACTGCTCATCGATGGCCTTAAGAAGTTCTTTGACTTTGGTATGCTGATCGACGGAACCACGAATACTAGCACTGATCTTGGTCTTTATGAACATAACAGAGAGGCGGTTAGACCTCTCCCACTTTTCATAAAGATCAATTTGATCTGGAGTACTAGTCTCAGCAATGTCAGGTGGTTCGTCTTTCCTAATAGCATAGTCAATGTCCATCCATCCCAACTGCAGTAGCACTTTCTCTTTCCACACCTTATAGTTATCACCCTTTAATTCAGGAATGTCACATTTGATATCAGAAATATTCCCAGGTAAAACTACTGCGAAAAATAAAATAGAGATATAAATAATCATGCTTACTATCATAATTTGAGACTTTCAACATTAATCATGCTTTACCAATGTAAATCATGCGAAATATGAATCTAGTGACATAAAACTTGCCTGTGGGCTAAAGTTCTACTCAATTAGATTATAATAACCATACGGTGAAACTATTAAACTGTATCAATTTCTTAATTCTTGTGAGACGCTTAAGAAACAAAATTTAATACTTCACCCCAATTAATTGTTCAAATACAATAAAGTTCCTGTGGGTAAGTCTTATCATATCTTACACAATTAACTGCAACAAAAGTCTAGTTTTCTGATAAGTGACATTTATGTCACTTCTAGGGGTAGTTTTTAGAGTATTTTTGTAGTTTATTTTCATTTATTTTAACTTTTTTTTAGCCTTTATTTCTTCTTTTATATTTTGTAGCTTAGTATATTTATATAGTGATTTTTATTAGTTTTTAGCTCTTAATTTCATAGTTTATTAATTTTCTTTGTTTCATTTATTTTAGAAGGATTAGTTTAGTTTCTGTAATTAATTTCCTATTTTATTCCCTTTTAGTCACTTTTAATTTTATTACTTCTTTTTATTTTTTCTTTATTTTCTATATCTCGTTCTTCCTTCGTATTTTGGTTTTTCTTGTAGGTGTGCATTTTGGAGGTGCGAGCATCAGAGATAGAGTTAGTTTTGGAGTTATAATGCAAAACTTATCCTCCACCACACACTTATCCTTAACCTACACCACACCCACACTACATCACAAGCCACCATCTTTCCCAATACATCACCCTCACTCCATCGCAGCACCACCATCTCCTGGCCTGCAGCACCGCCAACTCCACCTTTGATCCACCGCAAATCTGTCCCAGTCAAGAGAGGAGCGGACGCTCCTCTGTACAACGGAGCGGGCGCTCCGTTCGAACTCAACAAAAGCAGAATGTTAGGCAGAATGTACGAGCGACCCATGAGCGACCATGGAGCGGGCGCTCAAATAAAAAAAACGTGCTAGAATACTCATTAAACAAATCAAGGGCTGTGATTTATTAAAGCAAATCAATGGTGAAAATTGAAAATCAAAGGGATTAAATCGAAACCATGAAAATCAATGGCCACGATTTGCGCCAATGATGAAGATGATGATGCAGCGAATTTGTAGACCTTGATTTTCTGATGGACGATTGTGACGCGACGAAGTGTGAAGCAGGGAATGGATTCCCATAGCAGTGAGCAGCGAAGAAGAACGAAGGAGAAAGATGAGGGTCTGATGCTTTTGGGGTCTTGATTTTGTTTTTCTCATTTTTATTTTCCTTTTTCTTTTCTTCCTCTTTTCCTTTCTCCCGTTGACTGTACTTCTCATTTTGTTAATTTATTTTCTTTTCCTTTTTTATTTCTTCCTTTTTTCACTCCTTTTTCTTTTATTTTCCTTTTTCTTTTTAGCTTCTTTTCTCTTTTAATTTTAGGACTAGTATATATAGGAGTTTTTTTTAGTCTATTTTTTATTATTCACCACTCTTAGGTTGAGAGGAGTTTTAGGGTTTTAAGGAGGATTAGCCTCCATAGCTTAGTTTAGGGAGAAAAGGGAGAAAACTCAAAGAGGGATTGAAGATTTGGAGATTCAAGGGTGACAACTTGTATTAAAGATTCAACAATTTATCAATGAGCATTTCTTACTCTCTCTCTTCCTCTATTGCTTTATTTTAATTGTTTTTCTTAGATTAGTTGTTCATGCTTAGTTTAATTATATGTGGTTTATTTTATTTAGTTTATTGTTAGATTAAGGATTATTATCATGTTATTAGTGCTTAATTTCTCTAAAGTCCTCATTTTTGTATTTATGGAGTAGTTTGTTGGTTAGGATTTGAGGTGAAAACCCAACCATGATTGAATTGGGCATTTGAGATTGGATTTAGAGATTTGCGTGATTAAATTATTACTTGTTTAGCTTTTCTAATCTATGTTGCATTCTCATTGATCACTTGAATGTTGTATTAGATTGGAGTAGATTGATTTAGGTTGGCATGAGAGTGTGACCTATTGATTTCTATTATTGACTTGGGCTACTTTGAACCTCGAGATATGTTAGTAATGGATGAGAGTCGTCCTTATTTGATGTCTTTGAGAATTTCTCCGCCTATGAGAGTAGGATGAGAGTTGTATGTTGGGTCAATAGCTAATTCAAGTAGTGTTCATGCATTATCTCTATATTTGATATTCTTATGCCTATTTCATGATTAGTTGGTGTTTAATCCCATCTCCTAACTTTAGTTATCTTTGATATCTAGTTATTTTCTTAGTTTTTAGTTGGTAGTTGACACCTTCCGACTCTTTTTCGGCCTAGCTTATTATTTTGTTAACACAATTTGATGTTCCTTAGTCCTTGTGGAAGAATGACCCTTGCTTATCACTTTACCTAGTTTAGTGATTTAGTTAGGTAGTTTGACCTTTGGTGTTTTGCCCAACGACCAAAATATCCTACGTCAAAATGGCGCCGTTGCCGGGGACTTCGGCTAACATTGATTTGTGTTGATTAGATGAGTCTAGGCCTTTTGTGAATATTTCTTTATTTTCACTTGATTTCTTTATTAAAAAAAAATTGAAAAAATGGCAATCTTTTCCCTTCCCCAATATGAACATGAAGTATTTTGGAGATACTATTGGAGGCTTGGAGATTCTATTGGTTGTGATCATAACTTTGAAAAATGGGAAATTTGTGATGTGATGTTTGAGGGTCTAAATGAAGAAACTAGAAAGGTGGTAGAGTCTATGTCTAATGGTGATTTCCATGCTCAATCTTTAGATGAGGCTTGGAGTCTAATTGAATGGTTGGCTAGAGATACCTATGAATGGGAAATGGCAATGCATGCTAATCAAAATCTTGAAAATTTCTCTAGTTATGAACCCGAGACTTGTATTTCTCCCCCATCTTGCTCTCATTTGGATGAAGTATATTCTAATGATAATGTTGTACATGCATCTTATGACTCGCCTTCAAACCCGTGCATGAATTCCTATGATCAACCATGTGCTCCCAATGACGAATCTCGTATGCTTGATTGTGAATCCCTTCCCCAATTTGATTCTCAAATTGCTCCCCCACCTATTGATGATCCTCTTTTGCAATTGGAAATTGATTTGAAATTGCTAAGAGAAAAATTGGGTTGCAATGATGACATTCTTGAGTTCAATTATGTTGATTCGATGGATGTTAAAAATGATAATCAATTGGGAAAGAGTAGCATAGAGCTTGAGGATGATTTTGAAGTTTTGATGAATAATGGAGAAGTTCTTGAGGATAAGTCATTGATGGAAGAAGTTTTCCCTCTTAAGTCTTGTGATGTGAGTGGAGTGGTTAGTGAAAGCCTTGTTTCTATCCTTTCCCCTCATATTCCATTTGCAAGAAAGATTGATCTTATTCCCTCTACTCCCATTTTATATCCATTCTCATCTCTCAAAACTCCAAATCTCGATGAGCTTCTTGCCTCTTTTGACCTTCAAGTACCCGATCCGTTTATTGTTGAGGAGAAGAGTGAGATCGCCACCAAAAATGATTTTGTAGAGGAGAGTTTGCCATCTTATCCATCTTTTTCTTCTTATATTTGATTCTTGTTTTTCTTACTTCTTTGTTTTTCCTTTTAATTCTTCTAGTTTTTGGCATCCCTCTCCTTATTTGCATGGAGTTGCATTGCACTTTATGCACATTTTGCATTTTATCATTGCATATTTAATAATAAAGGAAATGTGTGCTAGTGCATTTGACAAACTCTTGCGATCTTTGAATTATTATTTACTAGAAAGGTCAAGCTTAGGACCTTAAATAAGCCTTTCTAGGGAAGTAACCCGTGATTTATTGCTTTCATTTTATTTCTTTTAGTCTTTCTTATTTTTATTTTCTTTCCTTGATCTATTTAGGTACATAATTGGCATACCATTCATTCTCAATAGCACGTGGAAAGTAAATCATGGTGTTGAAAAGTTGATTATAAGTGGAAAAATTGGGTCATTTGTGGGTATTACACCCACCTACTATCCGGTAGCTTCCTTCCTTTTCTATTTTTCCAATGTTTTATGATTTGCGGAGCATATGCTTGTTGGTTTGGATGTTTGTTCCCTCCCTTCCCCCCTTTGATCGTCTTGTTCAAGCATTGAGGACAATGCTTTATTCTAGCTTGGGGGGAATAGCTATTCGCTAGCTTGGGGGAGGTGTATATACTTTATCTCTTTACATTTTACATTTTTTAAAACAAAAAATTCAAAATCCAAAAATATTTTACTTTTATTTCTTTTCTTTTTCCTTAAAAATGAAAATTTGAAAAAACAAATGAAAAATGATGTTTGGCAAAATCCAAAAAAAATGAGGAATAAAGAAAAGTACAAAGCATTTTGTGTCAAAAGGAAGATTCTTGATGTCAACTTATGTGGATTCCTTTACTTTGGACATTTGGGTAGATGAGTAGAGGTACTCTATTGGATGCTTGTATGTCTAATTTGGGGCGATTAGGGATCGATTAATCTTTGTTGCTTTGATTTTCGACTTGAAGAGGCATTTGATAATTCTAAATGTTGTCAAACTTTGTGTTGAAAAGAGTCGAATTATTTCTCTTATGGAAGTTGTAGTGACCCTAGTTAAATCTTGAAATCTTCTTTGGTGCACAAGTTTTACCTCCAAATAAGCCATACTAAGAGTTAAATCGATTGTTTAAAAAAAATGTGTTTTATGTCTTGAGTCCAATAAGTGGAGCCAATGAGCCCACAAGGCATGATAAGCCTACTAAAGTCCATGAAATGAAAAAAAAAAAAACAAAAATCGAAAAAGAGTCAATAAGTGGTAATATCCACATATCCTTGAGAAAGTGGGTTGTCGAAATGGTTGAGTGGGAGCTCGAAAATTTAATAAGTAAAGTTTCCCTAGTAATGATGAATGTCATTATGGCTTAATTCATTGAGACTCTAGACCCATTGCTCAATCATTATAATCCTACAATCATGGTTTTCTCTTAGCAAAAGTCAATTTGTGGGGAGTTCATGTGCACCATTGGTGGTTAGGACCAATCTTGGGACCGTCTTCATCCATTTGAGAACGATTTGTGACTCTTGAATGCCTTAGTAGACTCTAATTAATGTTTGAATCCTTTGATAGTGTCAATTTTGCACCTTAGATTAGTCTATCCCCTATATTCCCAAGTCATGGATACATATTGATGATGGTTATGCTTTGAAAGTTTGCTTAGATCGTCCATTGCTTTGTGAACCATTGTTGAAGAGATGACTTTGGCTTATTATATATATTTGTTCTTGATTAGAGTTGTGGGTTTAAGCTCTTGGAAAACCCTCGCGAGATCTCACTCGCCCTCTAGAGCGATTTAGGGGTTTAAAGAGAGCACATTACGTATCTTAAATCGCAACCGTGATTCCTACGAAAGTGAGTTAAGTGCGTATTCTCATCTCTTTTCCTTTTTGTTTTGCTTGAATAAATTCATTCTCTTCCTTTGTGTTTCATCTCATTTTGCTCGAGGACGAGCAAAAGCTTAGCTTGGGGGAGTTTGATAAGTGACATTTATGTCACTTCTAGGGGTAGTTTTTAGAGTATTTTTGTAGTTTATTTTCATTTATTTTAACTTTTTTTTAGCCTTTATTTCTTCTTTTATATTTTGTAGCTTAGTATATTTATATAGTGTTAGTTTTTAGCTCTTAATTTCATAGTTTATTAATTTTCTTTGTTTCATTTATTTTAGAAGGATTAGTTTAGTTTCTGTAATTAATTTCCTATTTTATTTCCTTTTAGTCACTTTTAATTTTATTATTTCTTTTTATTTTTTCTTTATTTTCTATATCTCGTTCTTCCTTCGTATTTTGGTTTTTCTTGTAGGTGTGCATTTTGGAGGTGCGAGCATCAGAGATAGAGTTAGTTTTGGAGTTATAATGCAAAACTTATCCTCCACCACACTCTTATCCTTAACCTACACCACACCCACACTACATCACAAGCCACCATCTTTCCCAATACATCACCCTCACTCCATCGCAGCACCACCATCTCCTGGCCTGCAGCACCGCCAACTCCACCTTTGATCCACCGCAAATCTGTCCCAGTCAAGAGAGGAGCGGACGCTCCTCTGTACAACGGAGCGGGCGCTCCGTTCGAACTCAACAAAAGCAGAATGTTAGGCAGAATGTACGAGCGACCCATGAGCGACCATGGAGCGGGCGCTCAAATAAAAAAAACGTGCTAGAATACTCATTAAACAAATCAAGGGCTGTGATTTATTAAAGCAAATCAATGGTGAAAATTGAAAATCAAAGGGATTAAATCGAAACCATGAAAATCAATGGCCACGATTTGCGCCAATGATGAAGATGATGATGCAGCGAATTTGTAGACCTTGATTTGCTGATGGACGATTGTGACGCGACGAAGTGTGAAGCAGGGAATGGATTCCCATAGCAGTGAGCAGCGAAGAAGAATGAAGGAGAAAGATGAGGGTCTGATGCTTTTGGGGTCTTGATTTTGTTTTTCTCATTTTTATTTTCCTTTTTCTTTTCTTCCTCTTTTCCTTTCTCCCGTTGACTGTACTTCTCATTTTGTTAATTTATTTTCTTTTCCTTTTTTATTTCTTCCTTTTTTCACTCCTTTTTCTTTTATTTTCCTTTTTCTTTTTAGCTTCTTTTCTCTTTTAATTTTAGGACTAGTATATATAGGAGTTTTTTTAGTCTATTTTTTATTATTCACCACTCTTAGGTTGAGAGGAGTTTTAGGGTTTTAAGGAGGATTAGCGCCCCATAAATTGGGCTTAGGGAGAAAAGGGGAAAAACTCAAAAGAGGATTGAAGATTTGGAGATTGAGGGTGACAACTTGTATTAAAGATTCAACAATTTATCAACGAAAGATTTCTTACTCTCTCTCTTCCTCTATTGCTTTATTTTAATTGTTTTTCTTAGATTAGTTGTTCATGCTTAGTTTAATTATATGTGGTTTATTTTATTTAGTTTATTGTTAGATTAAGGATTATTATCATGTTATTAGTGCTTAATTTCTCTAAAGTCCTCATTTTTGTATTTATGGAGTAGTTTGTTGGTTAGGATTTGAGGTGAAAACCCAACCATGATTGAATTGGGCATTTGAGATTGGATTTAGAGATTTGCGTGATTAAATTATTACTTGTTTAGCTTTTCTAATCTATGTTGCATTCTCATTGATCACTTGAATGTTGTATTAGATTGGAGTAGATTGATTTAGGTTGGCATGAGAGTGTGACCTATTGATTTCTATTATTGACTTGGGCTACTTTGAACCTCGAGATATGTTAGTAATGGATGAGAGTCCTTATTTGATGTCTTTGAGAATTTCTCCGCCTATGAGAGTAGGATGAGAGTTGTATGTTGGGTCAATAGCTAATTCAAGTAGTGTTCATGCATTATCTCTATATTTGATATTCTTATGCCTATTTCATGATTAGTTGGTGTTTAATCCCATCTCCTAACTTTAGTTATCTTTGATATCTAGTTATTTTCTTAGTTTTTAGTTGGTAGTTGACACCTTCCGACTCTTTTTCGGCCTAGCTTATTATTTTGTTAACACAATTTGATGTTCCTTAGTCCTTGTGGAAGAATGACCCTTGCTTATCACTTTACCTAGTTTAGTGATTTAGTTAGGTAGTTTGACCTTTGGTGTTTTGCCCAACGACCAAAATATCCTACGTCATTTTCACATGTGATTCCCAAATAAAATTTTAATAATTAGAGTTGCTATGGCTACTCCCTAACTAATAACATTTTGAACCACTCAACTTTCATTTGATTTTATATATACTAAACACATTATATATAAGCAATATATTTGACCAAAAACTTAATTGGTACAAAACGAAAAACAACATGTTACTCAAACAACATAAGCCTTATTTATGTAGTAATATACACAGTTTTGCCAAGGGTCTTAATAACTCATAATTCAAATTTATGAAAAGCAAACAAACTGACAGAAGTGCAAAACCCATCTGAAACAAGATACTTATATACTGCAATGTGGCATATTTTCCTCCAAAAACCAATAATAAAATCAAGGCAATAACTTTTATAATGATATTACATGATAAAATAACACCAAATGAAAAACACCAAAAATTAAAAAGAGAAAAAACGCCAAATGAAAGTACTAAAGTAGCAGTGGGAGACAAAAGTTACAAAACCACGTGATACAGCTTACATCTTTAAACATAAAAGATTAAAGGCAGGAGAGAGATGAAGTAACTTCATCTTCCTGACCATAACAAAGAAACATCTCCGACAACAAGATACAGAACAAAAAAAAATTATGTGATGAAACTCTTCTTCTATAATAGGCGAACAAATTATTTCAAAAATAAATGCACCCAATTGCTCAAAACAAAAACATCAGATCCGAAATGGCAGATGAAGAAATGAAAAGAAGAACTAAGCAAGGCAGAGAAGCAACACTCACTCTTGATACCAAATGTAAGTCTAATTATACTTAGCATGCTCATAAATAATCTGAATTGAACATGACCTACATGGGCGGAAGCTCTAAAGTGGATAAGAATTACCTCCAGCCATTGCTATTTTTGTTGTCTCCTTCTTCTTCTACGATCTAGTGTGTACCCAATCTGGTTTTTGGTTTTCTGAATTTTGGGTGCCAAACCCTCACTCTCACTGTATAGATGGTGTTCTCTGTTTTTTAGAGAGCAGATTTAGTGACCTTTTATTTTCAGAATAAAACACCTATTTTATATTAGAGTCTTGCCATCAAAGAGCCCTAATAAAATGGTGAACGTTGTGAGTGGTTATAGAAGTGGAGAGAAGAACATGGGGAGTTCCTTGATCATGGGTAACTACCCACATAAAATGGACCATATTAATTTATTAGCTGACTAGATATTATTAGTAATTAATTAATAATTAGGTAAAAAATTCCAACAAATACAACAAAATGTCTACTCTTCTTCAGCTTTATTGACACGGTAATATGGTCTTTAACCATATCATACCACCACTAGTTGATGACAAGGCCACCCCTTCATCATCCTTTACAATCAAAGCAGACAAGCTAGCCTCTAAAGCACTTTGGCAGCGTCTTGACGACATCGTTCGTCAATGGATTTATGGAACTATATCATTAATTCTATCATTCATCCCGATGACAAGGCGGTTGATGCATGGGATCGTTTGGTTGATTTCTTCCTTTATAATAAATCTGTTAGGGCATTAAAATTGGATGCTCAATTCACAAACACGAAGATAGATCAATTTAATGGTGTCAAACAATATTGTACTCACCTTAAAATATTGGCTCACTATGTGAGGAATGTCGGCGACAAAGTCTCTGACAATAGAATGACACTACAACTATTGAAGGGATCTTCCGAGGGTTACAAGCTCTTTCGCTCTAGGTAGCACGGAAACGGATACGGAGATGGATACGAGTACAGGTACGGGGACGGAAAACGGCAAAATCAAATTTTCAAAAAACGGATACGACATGGATTCGACAAAACAAAATAAAATAAAAAATGAATCATGAAAAAATTACTGTATTTTTAAATATTTTAATGAGTCAAACTTAAATCTGGAAAAATATTATCATAATTTTTTTTAACATTTATGTTTTCCTTCTAGTAAATAAGAAAAGTTGGTGTAAACAAAAAATATATGAAGGAGAAAACATGTCTTCAGAGACCAAGTACCAAAGGAAAAAGAAAAGGGTTATTTAAAAAAGAAGAAAAGAAGAAAAGGTCAAAAGGGAGACAGTTGACAAATACTAGTAGTGGACGACTACTTTGCTAGGGTTTTTTATAAAAGACATCACGTGATTTTTTTTAGCTTTCTTTCTTCTCTCCTTTCTCAAACTCAACACGAGCTCACTAAACTGCTATTCTTCTCCAATGGCGTCGCCGACTACCATGTGGTGGTTTGTTGACTGATTTTTCATTGAAGAGCAAGGGGACGCCTCTAAGCTTGCTTCAACCGTCCCCGAGACGTTCCTGTCAAGAAACCCTAGCCGTCCCCGGATGGCTCGCCGTACCCATTATTTAAAGACGCGCCGGGGACGTATTTCCGGTGTACCCATACAATACCTGTAACATCCCCGTCCCCAGTACATGAAACAACACCCTGGAGAAGCACCCGTGCTTCATAGCTTTCGCATGTTCGTTCAACACCTCAATTCGATGCCTTCCTTCGAAACCTTACATTCCATGCTTGAGCTTCAGGAGCAAGGGAATGAGGACACCACTGCTGCACCTATTTCCGGTGAGGCTGCTCTTATTATTCAAACCAATTATGGGCCTTTAAATAATCCTATGCAGCCGCAACACCAAGGTGTCAACACCATTCAAAATCGTGGTAATTTGCAGCAACATGGTCGGAATGGTTACCGTGGCAAAGGTGGTCGCAACCGCGTGGGAACAGTGGTCGGTACCACTAACAACAATTACAGCTGCAACGACAGTCCAACCCCCAATAGCCATCTGTCGGCATTCAGCAAGGGTGCATGTCTCCACCTCGGGTAGTTTGGGGTCTACAACCTTAGGTTACTCCCTGTCCTTATCCCAATAAGGGCCAAGGCCCAATGCAGTGGTTAGTGAGGCCCAATCTAAGGGGACAACAATGTAAAGCAACAGTCAGGTGTACTTGGACCAACGCATGCTCAAGCATATTATACAACCTCTCCACCTTCAAGCACAGGCTATGCACCAACTGATATTGAACAAGCATTGCGTACTCTTTCTATAGACCCACCCGATGATAATTTTTACATGGACACTGGTGCCACTTCGCACATGATAAATTCGCAAGGTTTTTCTCTTCCTATTTTCAATTGAGCACACATAAAATAATGCAAGTGTTGTTGGTGATAGTAGTATGATTCCAATTCGTGGTTACAATCATACATCCTTGACTAAAACTAAGCCTCAATTACACCTTGAAAATGTCCTTCATGCCCTTAAATTCATCAAAAACCTTATATCTATTCGCAAATTCACTAACGATAACATGGTTTCTGTTGAGTTTGATCCTTTTCGGTTTTCTATGAAGGAGACGGGGAGCAAAATAATAAGGTGTGATAGCACTGGTGATCTCTACCCTTTCACCACCAATTCTCGAGTAAATTCATCTTCATTTCCTTTAGCTTTTACGGTTACTTCTCCTATTGTGTGGTACTCCCGTTTAGGTTATCCGGGAGATGCAATTCTCAATTATTTGCGTAGTAGTAATTTAGTTTCATGTAATAAGGGTCTAAATAGCGCTTGTCATTCTTGCCCTTCGGGTAAATTAATAAAATCGCCTTTTTGTGACTCTTTATTTTATACTACTATGCCTTTTGATATTGTTCATATAGTGTCATACGGACATCTCTCGTGATTAGCTCTTCTGGTATGCTTTTCCACTATCTCGAAAATCTCACGTCTACAATATGTTTCTTCAAGTTAGAACATATATTAAGACTCAATTTGAAAAGGAAGTTAAAACCTTTCAATGTGATAAGGACCGAGAATTCGATAATGGTCCATTTCTTTGTGAACAACATGGAATGTCCTTTAGGTTCCCTTGTCCTTAAACCTCTCCCCAAAATGGCAAGGCGGAACGCAAAATCAAAATAATTAATAATAGAAAAAATTGTTTCTAATAATCTTACCTTTTAGTGATATTATTAAAATGGTGCAACCTTTTAAGAATCTCAAAATAATCCCACCTTTACTCATGATCTTCTTAAAATGGGCCTTTACCTGTTGTTAAGTTGAGTTAATCGGTTTATGAAGTTAACATAATGGACACGTGTCTAATTTTAATTTGTCTAAGTTTTTTTTTAATTTAAGGGTTTTTCTATATAGTACCCCCGTGTTCTTTAGTTTTCCACATTGTACCTTCACGTTTTTGACTGTCCACATAGTGCCTCTCAACTCTTTAAACGTTCCATAAAATGCCACTACCATTATCTATCCGTTAGTCATTGACGTTACTTAGTGCAGTTGGGAGTTGGGGGATATTTCCCACTAAAATTCTAGGGTTCCTTATTAAAACCCCCATGTTTTCCTTACCCTCTTTCTCTCCCTTTTCTTCAATCTCTCCCTCTTCTGCAATTCTCCTTATCTGCCTTTTTTTTCCTCAAAATGTCTAGTTCAAATACATCACCAATTGCTAGTTCTTTAGATGTTGAATTTATTGCACCAAGATGCAACTACTCTACTGCAAAGAGTGCGAAATCGCATATTTCAGCTTCACAACGCAATCCAAGGAAAGGGTATTTCAAGTGCGAGTACTGTCAATTTTTTATGTGGTTCAACAATAGCCGCATTAGGAGAATTGGAGGGGGAAACATTGTGCGTGGTGAAGCACATGTGATGCAAGTTGATGAAAGCCAATTGATGGCATTAGGCAGGAGCTTCTTGCTATCAAGGAGAAGATTTTAGCTTTTGGTTTATATTTAATGGATATTGTGAAAATTGGTTTAGTTATGCATGTCCTTCTAGTTATAATTATTAAGACGGGATGAGAGGGAATTAGGGCAAGTTGTGTACCATTTTAATTACTAAGATGGTTATGTATTGTTATGAATATTGCAAGTTATTATTAAAAAAGGACAATGTTCCTTATTGTTTTCAGTGTTCCTTAATTGCAATTTGAGACAGATGTCATTAGCAAAAGATGACTAGTTTCAAAGGAAAATGCAATAGTTCACCACTTTTTTACAATGACCCAAAAATAACATTGAGTGAATGGGAGGCTGTGATTCAATTATCATCAGTTGAAATAGGTTGTTGCCACCAGGTGCATCTCCTTCATCACCTCTAGTTCTCTTCCCCTTTGCTTGACCTCTTGGTGGCACTTGAAGCCCCTACTGCTCAACATGCACTCTGGCAGTTCTACCCCTTTTGTAAGTTTTGGAATTATGTGCAAATGCCTTGCACTTCTTGCACTGAACTGTAGAGCTTCTCTTCCCCTTCTGCTTCTCTCCTTCTTCTCTCCTCCTATTCTTGGAAGGTCTCCCAATACCCCTCTTCATAAAAGGTGGTTGTAGATTAGGCAACCCCATTTCAGGCCACTGCTTTAGGTCTGGTATTGATGAGATGTTGCCACTATGCCTCTTTATACCTTGCCACAGAGAACCAGTCACTCACAAAATCAAGTGGGTCCTTCCTAGCATCTAGAAAATCCCTTACACACCATGCCTACAGGGTATGCCACGAATTTTCCACCTACTATAAGTGCATGTCCTAGTGTTGAGTGAAACTGGTAAGACACTCCTCCCATCATGCATTTCATAATCTCCCCTCCCTGATGGGTATGCATGGCAGGTCCTAGACTATTTGGTTATGGCCCTAACTTTCTCTCAAATGTTTGGACAAACCCCATCAGTCCAGCTTTCACATAGTTGTTGCCTTGTGGCATGCTTGACCATGGCAATCCTTCTCACACCTGTAAACAAGCAAACATCATTAGAAATGTAGTAGTTAGAAAATAATCTATTTAAAACTAATAATGAACACTTGGGCATACCTTCAAGCAAAGTTGAAATAACCCTTATTTAAACCGTGTTATATTAAGAAATAATGAAGGTCATTAAGGATATAATGAGAAAATAAAGTTAAACAATTATACTTAGGAATGTCAAACCATTGATCTCTAAATATATGTTATTAAGTAACTCTCTTATAGGAATAATAACCTTAAGGCAAGAAAGTGCTTAAAATAATATAAGAATGCATATAAATGGGAAAGTAAGACTTGAAATATGTATACCAAGTTGTTGAGAGTATTTACAAAGTCTTAAAACTAGGTATCAAGGCTTAAGGAGGCAAATAAAGATAAAATGATAAAGGATGGACTGATCAAAATTTATGTGTACACCTTTGTGGGGAATAGGGAAATTGACCTAGGAAACTCAGTCCAACTTTGAAATAAACACTACCCCAGTATCTTAAATACATGTGAGGAGCTAGGGTTAAAATTTTGTGGCATTTGGAGCAAGGATCAGAAAAACCCAGAAGTTCTATTTCTCTCTCTCCACTCGCCTGTTCTGTTCTTCTTGGGGCAGCACCAACGTCTCTCTTTTACTCTATAAATCTTGCACCAAAACTCAATAAAATTTACATGCAAGATAATACTTAGATACATCAGCTTGTGATAGATATTTAGGAGCAATTTATACAAGCCAAAGGTTAAGGGAAGCTAGCCAAAACCAAGGAAAGAGGAAGATCATTGAGATAAGAATTGTGTGAGTTGTATTTGGATTTTTAAGTTATTTCTTGAGGAATTCATTTAAGGATTGATATTGGGATATGGTTATGGATATAGGTAGTGGATAAATCAGGAGGTGAACAAGAATTTGAGAAGGAGAAAGTGTAGGAAGTTCTCAAAGAGGCAAGGTACACAAGCACCACTTTAAGATACTCTATTTTGAGTTAAAACTTTGATGATCTTGTTGCATGTTGTGATTAACTCAAAAATTATGTGTTGCATGTTGATTTATGATGTTTATAAATCTGAAAGTAAGTAACTTTGATGTTTTAAATTAGTTGCATGTGAAGTTTCCACTTGGATTTAGCTCATTTTACTCTAAAAACTTGATCTTTAACCATAGACTTTGTAAATCTTAAATAAAATAGCTGTTTTGATATTATGACTCTATAAATCTCATCAAGGAAGTAGCTACTTTGTAAGTTATTTAATGAATCATATAGTAAAAAGGTTGCATGATAGGTTTTAATTACAAATCACTAAAACCGGGTAATTTCCATGAAATCGATAAATCATTTTCGACGAAAATGATGGATTTTCATACACCGAATTTTTGTCATAATTAGTATGACTTATGCAGTAGATTAAGGATATTTTTATGAAGGATAAAATTAGACTAACATCACATTTGGCTCCTAAACTAATACTACTAGGTATATAGTCAAAGAACCCCTATTTAAACACTTTAACCCATCACATAAGAGTGATAGTAGGAAAGGGAAGAATAATATAGTTAATTGATGTCACTTATCTTTAAATATTCCATTAGGAAGGATTTCATAAGGATAATGACAATGTAATGATCACGAGTCCTCATTTTACAAATAAGGAAAACAACAGTTTTCTCACAAATTAAACCATTTGCACTAAAACATCACAAAGCTCTTAAAAATTATTCTAAACTTTAAATATTAGATAAATACCTTAAAAGGACTGTATCTATTTAAATAAATTTGATTTTAAAGGATTACTTTCATTTTTCTATTGACTAGTAAGCTTTTCAAGTTTTAAGAAAAATAGATTCTTTAGTAATTTTTCTTGAAAAGATCTTATGGTGGGAACTTCACATGTCAACGCTATGTATAATATTATCTTTTGAAAAGTAGATAATTTCTCAATATATCTCTTAAGAACCCTTTTTCCGTACACTTTGGATGATGATTTTGCAAAATGGCTTCCGTTATTAATTGATAAGGGAAAGAAGCTGCTTCGGCAGTGATGAACAATTATGAGAATATGATAAGGAATATGATAAGTGATAGGTTTATGTATCGAGACATGTCCTAAAAGTCTTGCAAGCAGTTATGATAAGGAGGGAAGACGTCCCCCATCAGTCTAGAGACATGGTAGTTACCCCTCTCTAGTCGGGTTCTCTTTCCCTAGTCGAGGATATGTAATTGTTAAGTTATTCTGCTTTGATTGTTAAGTATTTCTTAAGTATTCGATATGGGCGCAAGCCGATGGTATTAGGTTTGAAAACAAGTCCAATATATGTTTTCGAACCAGATTTCTTATGTGATAATGGAATTATCGAAAACCGTTTTTCCCCTTGCTCGTTATGGTTAGTAAGCTTGTGCACCAGCCTTGCTGATTGGTTATATCTTGGATTATTTGTGGTGGCGACAGGGTCCCCACATTTGCAGGATTAGGTAAAGAAGGTGGGAGGATCATCCTTTGCTTCTGCTTAAGCTTAAAGTTGGAGTAATGATATTAAGAAGGATGGAAGCTTACTATCTAAACTACGTTATATATAATGTTGTACTTCACTGGTTATGTTAAACTACGTTAGTAGATGTGAATTATAACTCCTAGAATAAGATGTAATAGTTAATATGTACTTTTATTTGGTATTAAGTATGATAGCTATGGTAACATTGAGCTACTTTCCCTCGCCACGCGTTTGAAGGCTTAACTCATAATTAGTAGAAGTTAAATGAATGGTTTAGGAGCGAGTTAAGTACCTAAGTGGGTGGCCTGGTAAAGGATGGTATTAGAGCTAGGTTTTCAAATAAAGTAAACAACAATATAGGTTATAAAAAGAACATTTATATTTGACCCTTGTGAGTTTGGTAGGAAGAAAAAGAAGGAAAGAGAGGAATTAGGATTATGTGTCTATGTAATATGTGGAATAAGGGATATTATGTATATGATGGTTGATTATATGATTATAGGAAATGGCTGGAAGCGGAAACAATTCAAGCTGGAGTAGGCGATCTGGGTCCGAGGAAGAGGGTCCCGACACTTGGAAAACAGATTGCTGGGAAGAACCCATCAGCCATATGGTAGGGGTTAAGCAGGGAATGAGAGAGTGGAATGAGAATCACGGGGAAGGGGATCATAATCCGTTCACTCACCCCGAAATAGAAGCATATACCTTGATCAAGACTTTACCACCCTATGAACCATGGGTGACCTTTAAGTTAAGTTATTGGAGATTATTGGTATTATATGTGGCTACAGGGGCGTACTAGGACGATGGTACCACTATGGAGTATATAAATAAAAATCTGATAAGGTAGAGGGGAACACCGGAAGAGGTAGAAAGGGAGGTGGAAATGACCAAAGAAAAATGGGCCATCGGGGAAATTCCTATGGGTCGAGGATCCCAGTATTGGAGGGACATGTATGCGAGATTGGAGCAGCGGGAAATGAATCGGAATGTACCATATATTCCACCCCCTTCACCACTATCCGAATCTAGTGTTTCTAATCGTAGGTCCAATAGGTCTCGATCCAGCAGGTCTAGGAGCACCAGTTATGAGACTGCGAGGGGTACTGGGTGTAGTTTATCAGTGGGGGGATCTTCCCTGGGTACTAATGATCCTGATTATATTCCTGAAACCCCAACCCCTGGTAGTAGTGACAGTGGGTACTACTACGATCCCTGCAGGCTGGATTAAGTAGATGGTGGAGTTTAAGCAGGAAATGAAGAATCAAGAAGAGTATGTGGATGTAGCAACATTTATGTGTTATGTATTATTGTTTTCTTTGTAATGTGTGAGAGTGGCTACCTTTGATGTATGGAATATGAGCAAGAGCTTAGGAAATGTGTGATCTTTTAATGCAATGTATGATGTGTGAACGATGGAAGTATGAATTATTAAATGAAGTTGATTGTCAAGGAAATGGAACAGTATTACATATGTTTATATTATTGCTTATTTGCTTTAACTATTGGGGAATTGTGATGGAACAAATGGATTGGATGGAATTTAAACTATTTAATATTAACATGTGTAGGAGATGGCCAGTGATGGAAATGTTTCAAACACAGCTGGAACAGGATCCAGCGGAGGAGACACAACAAAAGATAAACAAATTGGAACAGGTCAAGATGGATTCCTTTTATTTGGAAGGACCTGCTGACATTTGGTGGAATACCACCAAAGAAATTTCAAAGCAGCCTGATTTCTGCTGGGCGAAGTTTATAGAAAAGCTTAAGGATAAATTCTTTCCCCCGGCCTTGCGAAGAATGAAGGAGAATGGGTTTTTGATTCTGAGGCAAGGGAAAATGACCGTGTTAGAATACGCGGCAAAATTTCTGGAACTTTCACGATTCACACCAGATTTTGTGGGAAACGAAAGGATCAAGTCAATGCGGTTCTTTAAAGGATTGCATCTGAAATATCAGAAGCGAGTTGGACCATATACAACCTTTGAAGAGTTGTACGATCGTGCGCTGAAACAAGAGCGAATTGAAATAAAGGATGAAGAATTTCGTAAGAGAAAGAATGGGGGAAAGACCAAGGTGGAGAGTACTAACAAGGTCAAGAAGGAAGAGGGCACATGCTCAATATTCAAGCCACAAGGGGTAAACAACAAGATTAACAAGTCGGAGTGGAAGTGTAGATTATGTGGAAGAAATCATTACGGAAGAAACTGCGCCGGGGAGATGATCTGTTTCAAGTGTAGGGGCACTGTTCATAAAATCGGGGATTGCCCGAAAGGTACAGCAACTAGAAGAACTGATATGGGAGGTAATCGAGAAAACAAGCCGTTGATGTTAACAACTGGTGAGGGCAGCTCCAGTCGTGGAGGTAGGGGAGGCTTCACCGGAAATCAAGGAAAATCCTCCAGGAAAGCATATGCAATTAAGTCAGAGAATGATGTTGCACCTGAGACCCCGGAAATGGAAGGTAATGTTATTTCCGGAAACTTTTTAGTGTGTCAAAGTCTGGCAAGTGTGCTATTTGGTTCTAGTGCGTCTCATTCTTTTATATCCGATAGATTTGCTAGGAAAATGCAGAATAAACCTTGTGTGGAACCCATAAATATGTCAATCTCCATGCCAAATGGGGATTCAATTTGTTGTAAGTGGGTCCTTTAGGACTGCACAATTCAGCTAGCAGACTCCGAACTCTTTGCCAATATGATACCTTTCAATTTAGAGTCATATGATGTTATTTTAGGTATGGATTGGCTTAGTAAAAATAGAGTGATAATTGAATGTTATCTAGAAAAGATAAAATTAGAGTCACCTAGTGGAAGTAATGTACAGTACCAAAAATGAATTCCTAGAGGTAATAATTTTTCAAATGTAATAATGGGGATAGATGTCAATGAAGGGAGAGACGTCATGGAAAAGACTCAGAACATTCCCGTAGTCAGGGAGTTTCCAGATGTATTCCCGGAGGAGTTTCCAGGGCTTCCGCCGAAGAGAATAGTGGATTTCCATATTGGTTTAATTTCGGAAGCCACACCCATCTCACGGGCCCCATATCGAATGTCTCCAATGGAGATGGTAGAGTTGAAGAAGCAATTGGAGGAACTGTTTCAGAAAGGTTATATCCGACCGAGTGTTTCTCCTTGGGGAGCACCGGTGTTGTTTGTTAAGAAAAAAGATGGAACCATGAGGTTGTGCATTGATTACCGGGAAATCAATAAGATTACGGTGCGGAATAGGTATCCGCTACCTAGAATCGATGATTTTTTTGATCAATTAAAAGATGCAAGGGTGTAATCTAAGATAGATCGCGCTTCGGATATCATCAGATGAGAATAGCAGATGATGACATTCCCAAAACTGCGTTTCGAACCAGATATGGTCATTATGAATTCGTAGTGATGCCATTTGGTCTTACTAACGCTCCTGTCGCATTTATGTACCTGATGCAGAGATATTTTAAGCCATTCTTGGATCAGTTTGTGGTAATATTTATTGATGATATTTTGGTTTACTCAGCAAATCGTGAAGAGCATGCAAAGCATTTAAGGACAGTGTTAAATGTGCTAAGGCGTGAAAAGTTATATGCGAAATTCAGCAAATGTGATTTCTGGTTATAGTCGGTGGTATTTCTTGGTCATGTAGTTTCGAAGGAAGGTATAGCGGTGGATCCCGAAAAGATTCGAGCAATTATAGAATGGCCGACTCCAATGAATGTGACCGAAGTTCGCAGTTTTCTTGGGATAGCTGGTTATTATCGATGGTCTGTAAAGGATTTCTCCCGGATCGCGTTACCAATCACCAACTTAATCAAGAAAAGCAGTAAGTTTCAATGGATGGAGAAATGTGAAAAGGCGTTTCAGGAATTGAAAAGGAGATTAACTAGTGCACCTGTATTAACATTACTAGCAGGTACTGAAGGGTTTGAAGTATATAGTGATGCTTCGCAGAAGGGGCTAGGATGTGTATTAATGCAAAATCAGCGGGTGATAACTTATGCCTCGAGACAGCTGAAACCTCATGAAAAGAATTATCCAGTGCATGATTTGGAGTTGGCAGCTGTCGTCTTTGCCTTGAAATTATAGCGTCATTATTTATATGGGGTAACCTGCAAGGTCTACACCGATCATAAGAGATTAAAGTATATTTTCACCCAGAAAGAGATGAACATGAGACAACGGAGGTGGTTGGAGTTGATTAAGGATTATGATATAGATATTCGGTATCACCCGGGGAAGGCAAACAAAGTGGCAGATGCGTTGAGTCGACGACCAAGATGGGAGGTGAATTCAATCATCTTTGTACCAGAAGAGTTGTATAGGGAATTGGTCCAATTGGACTTGCAGCTAGTTAAGAAAGGGGAATCGCAAGGGAATCTAAATTCTATCTCTGTTCAACCTTCCTTGTATGAAGAAATTCGAGAAAAACAGACGCAAGACCAATTCATTCACCAGGTGAAGAAAAAGATCGAGGAAGGTGAAGTCACTGACTTTCAAAAGTACGCAGATTAGAGTATACGTATTAATGGAAGATGGTGTGTTCCGAAAGATGATGAATTAAAGAGGAAACTCATGATTGAAGCTCACATTAGTGCATACTCTATTAACCCGGGACGGGATAAAACGATATAGGATCTGAAGAAGTTTTTCTGGTGGAAGGGTATGAAGCGAGATATATCGCGGTTCGTAGCAAGTTGTATGATATGTCAACAGGTAAAATTTGATAGGAGGAGGATGCCTGGGCTATTGCAACCGCTGCCAGTGCCAGAATGGAAGTGGGATTCGGTATCTATGGATTTCGTGACTGGATTGCCAAAGACTCGGAAGGGGTATGATTCCATTTGGGTGATCGTAGATAGGTTGACAAAAACAGCACGGTTCATCGCTATTGGAATATCATGGAGGAAAAAGCAGTTAGCAGATACATATGTCCGGAATATAATTAGACTCCATGGGGCACCCTCAACTATTGTGTCCGATAGAGATCCTCGGTTCTTATAACATTTCTGGGAAAAATTGCAAGAAGCCTTCGGAACCATACTTAAGCTAAGTACTGCATTCCATCCTGCTACAGACGGACAAACCGAACGGGTCATTCAGATTCTTGAGGATATGTTACGAGCTTGTGTATTGGAGTTTCAAGGGGTCATGGGAAGAACGATTGACATTAATAGAATTCTCCTATAATAATAGTCATAAGGCAAGTATTGGGATGGCTCCATATGAAGCCCTGTATGGAAGAAAATGTCGTATGCCCATCTGTTGGGATGATATTAGTTCTGGAGTTCCAGTTGGGCCCGAGTTAGTTCAAGAAACAATGGAGCATGTGAGAATAATTCGTGAGAAAATGAGAGCAGCTCAGGATCGGCAAAAGAAATATGTTGATTTCAGAAGGAGAAAGTTGGAATTTGAGGAAGGAGATAAGGTATTCTTGAAAATATCTCCAACAAAGGGGGTGAAGAGATTCGGGATGCGGGGAAAACTAGGTCCTAACTTTATAGGACCATACGAGATTCTCAGAAGGGTTGGAGAGGTGGCATATGAGCTTGCTTTGCCAGTGGAACTCTCTAAAGTTCATAATGTTTTCCATGTGTCCCAACTGCGGAAATATGTATATGACCCTTCCCATATTCTGACCTATGAACCTCTTCAGATTGATGAAGCATTAAGCTACGAGGA
This sequence comes from Beta corolliflora, assembly GCA_947648045.1. NCBI lineage: Eukaryota > Viridiplantae > Streptophyta > Magnoliopsida > Caryophyllales > Amaranthaceae > Beta > Beta corolliflora. The sequence goes on along the minus strand of CANSZD010000338.1, from coordinate 50,227 downwards.
GAAGCATATCTGGATTCTGGACAAACGAGATAAATTATTAAGGAATCAAACTATACCTTTGGTAAAGGTTCTTTGGTCGAGCCATGGTGCTGAAGAGATTACTTGGGAAAAAGAGCTAGATATGAAGGAGCGGTACCCACAGTTATTCTAAGGTAAGATTTCAGTTTCGGGACGAAATTTTTTAGGAGGGGAGAGTGAAATAGCCCTTATTTAAACCGTGTTATATTAAGAAATAATGAAGGTCATTAGGGATATAATGAGAAAATAAAGTTAAACAATTATACTTTGGAATGTCAAACCATTGATCTCTAAATATATGTTATTAAGTAACTCTCTTATAGGAATAAAAAACATGAGGGCAAGAAAGTGCTTAAAATAATATAAGAATGCATATAAATGGGAAAGTAAGACTTGGAATATGTATACCAAGTTGTTGGGAGTATTTAAAAAGTCTTAAAACTAGGTATCAAGGCTTAAGGAGGCAAATAAAGATAAAATGATAAAGGATGGATTAATCAGAATTTCTGTGTTCACCTTTGTGGGGAATAGGGAAATTGACCTAGGAAACTCAGTCCAACTTTGAAATAAACACTACCTCAGTATCTTAAAAACATGTTAGGAGCTAGGGTTAAATTTTTTTGGCATTTGGAACAAGGATCAGAAAAACTCGAAAGTTCTTTTTCTCTCTCTCCACTCGCCCGTTCTTGTTCTTCTTGGGACAGCACCAACGTCTCTCTTTTCCTCTATAAATCTTGCACCAAAACTCAATAAAATTTACATGCAAGCTAATACTTAGATACATCAGCTTGTGATAGATATTGGGGAGCAATTTATACAAGCCAAAGGTCAAGGGAAGCTAGCCAAAACCAAGGAAAGAGGAAGATCATTGAGGTAAGAATTATGTGAGTTGTATTTGGGTTTTTAAGTTATTTCTTGAGGAATTTATTTAAGGATTGATATTGGGATATGGTTATGGATATAGGTAGTGGATAAATCAGGAGGTGAACAAGAATTTAAGAAGGAGAAAGTGTAGGAAGTTCTCATAGAGGCAAGGTACACAAGCACCACTTTAAGATATTATATTTTGAGTTAAAACTTTGATGATCTTGTTGCATGTTGTGATTAACTCAAAAATTATGTGTTCCATGTTGATTTATGATGTTTATAAATCTAAAAGTAAGTAACTTTGATGGTTTAAATTAGCTGCATGTGAAGTTTCCACTTGGATTTAGCTCATTTTGCTATAAAAACTTGATCTTTGACCATAGACTTTGTAAATCTTAAATAAAATAGCTATTTTGATATTATGACTTTATAAATATCATCAAGGCAGTAGATACTTTGTAATTTATTTAATGAATCATGTAGTAAAAAGGTTGCATGATAGGTTTTAAGTTCAAATCACTAAAATCGGGTAATTTCCATGAAATCGATAAATCGTTTTCGACGAAAATGATGGATTTCATACACCGAATTTTTATCATAATTAGTATGACTTATGCAGTAGCTTAAGGATGTTTTTACGAAGGATAAAATTAGACTAACATCACATTTGGTTCCTAAACTAATACTACTAGGTATATAGTCGAAGAACCCCTATTTAAACACTTTAACCCATCACATAAGAGTGATAGTAGGAAAGAGAAGAAGAATATAGTTAATTGCTGTCCTTTATCTTTAGATATTCCATTAGAAAGGATTTCATAAGGATAATGATAATGTAATGATCATGAGTTCTCATTTTACAAATAAGGAAAACAACGGTTTTCTCACAAATTAAATCAATTGCACTAAACCATCACAAAGCTCTTAAAATTATTCTAAACTTTAAATATTAGATAAATACCTTAAAAGGACATTAGCTATTTAAATAAATTTGATTTTAAAGGATTACTTTCATTTTTCTATGGATTTTTTAACTAGAATAATACAAACTTTTGCCCGTTCTCTCGCAATAATACAAACTTTTGATTATTTTTTAATAATACAAACTTTTGCCCAAAATTCCCCTGATAGGTCAATATGACCTATAACCTACAAAACCGGTAAAAAAAATTCAATACTCCCAGCCTTAAACCCCCCGAACTGAACTCCTCCACCAAACTCGAAGAAACACCCTGCCACCACCGTCAGCACCACCAAACCCATAAACCCACAACCACAACTGCCAAAGCACCATCTCCAAAGATGAGCAGCTCATTCAACAGCAGCACACCAAAGTTCGACCATCTCCTCCTTCAATCTCTGATGGGTCGTCTTCAACTCCGTCAACAACCTCCTTCTCTCAATCACAACCACCCTCTCCTCTCACAGTCCTTCGACGACCTCCTCCTTGACTCCGCCGGTCGTCTCTCCGACTTTTCTCTCTCCTCTGACAAAGGAGACTTTATCGATACTGGTGCCGATAACAAAACCCGGCTTTTCCAAAGAAGAATCGAAGCTTGAGAAGGAGCTCATTAAGATCATTCTCACTAGAAATACCCAATCTTTGAAACCCAATTCAGGGCAAGCGGTTGCCATTGGAGAACTGAATTCCTACTTCGCCGCTGTCGATCTCGCCTCAAACGACGACGTCTCTCAGCTCCTCTTCCCTGACTGACGAAACCCCATTGAAAAACCCTTTCTTTGGCTCGGTGATTTCCACCCTTATATCTTCACTAATCTCCTTCGTTCTTTCTTCGATGATGATGATGATGACGATGATGATGATAGTGATGGTGAATGTGATGATGGGATGATGTTTCGATCTCCGGGTAAAGCTTGGAATGTGTGGAAAAGTCCCGATGTTTCTCTCGGGGCATATCGTCGAACGGATGGAGTGCGGTTTGAGATTGATGGTTCCTTACATTGCGGCGCGGTCCCGGGGATGCTCAGTCGCTTTGGTTGAGAAATTGGTTGTTGGGTGGAGGAGAGATGAGGGACACGAGATAGTGAGTGAGGGGAGAGAGAGATTGGTTTCGGGTGGGGAGGGGTTGGGGAAGTGGTTATGGGGTGGGGGGGTACTGGGGAAGTGGTTTCGGGGTGGGGGGGGAGGGGACTGGGGTTTGGTTCGTGGTTGAGGAGGGGGTGGAGGGCGGGGAGGAAGAGAGAGAGAGAGGGTCGGCCGGGGGTGGGGTGGGGTGGAGTGGGGTGGGGTGCGGGGTGGGGTGGGGGGGGGAGAAAAAGTGGAGGGTCTGGTTTCGGACATTCGGGTGGCTTGAGTTTTTTTTTTGTTTTTCAAATTGAAATAAAAAATTAAAAACCAACCAATAACATAATGACACGTGTCATAGTGACCTGCTACAACTAGTTACAACCGGTATTGACCTACAAGGGGAATTTTGGGTAAAAGTTTGTATTATTAAAAAATAATCAAAAGTTTGTATTATTGCGAGAGAACGGGCAAAAGTTTGTATTATTCTAGTTAAAAAATCCTTTTTCTATTGACTAGTAAGCTTTTCAAGTTTTAAGAATTAAAAATAGATTCTTTAAAAAATTTTCTTGAAAAGACTATTAAACTCTTATGGTGGGAACTTCACATGTCAACGCTATGTATAAGATTATCTTTTGATAAGTAGATAATTTCTCAATATATCTCTTAAGAACCCTTTTTCCGTACACTTTGGATGATGATTTTGCGAAATGGCTTCCGTTATTAATTGATTAGGGAAAGAAGCTGATTCGGCAGTGATGAACAATTACGAGAATATGATAAGGAATATGATAAGTGATAGGTTTATGTATCGGGACATGTCCTAAAAGTCTTACAACCAGTTATGATAAGGAGGGGAGACGTCCCCCATCAGTCTAGAGACATGGTAGTTACCCCTCTCTAGTCGGGTTCTTTTTCCCTAGTCGAGGATATGTAATTGTTAAGTTATTCTGCTTTGATTGTTAAGTATTTCTTAAGTATTCGATATAGGCGCAAGCCGATGGTATTAGGATTTGAAAACAAGTCCGATATATATTTTCGAACCACATTTCTTATGTGATAACGGAATTACCGAAAACCGTTTTTCCCCTTGCTCGTTATGGTTAGTAAGCTTGTGTACCGGCCTTGGCGATTGGTTATATCTTTGATTGTTTGTGGTCGCAACAGGGTCCCCACATTTGCAGGATTAGGTAAAGAAGGTAGGAGGATCATCCTTTGCTTCTTCTTAAGCTTAATGTTGGAGTAATGATATTAAGAAGAATGGAAGCTTACCATCTAAACTACGTTATATATAATGTTGTACTTCACTGGTTATGTTAAACTACGTTAGTAGATGTGAATTATAACTCCTAGAATAAGATGTAATAGTTAATAAGTACTTTTATTTGGTATTATGTATGATAGCTATTGTAACATCGAGCTACTTTCCCTCGGAAGGGAAGGTAGCTAAAGTAACATCCACGCGTTTGGAGGCTTAACTCATAATTAGTAGAAGTTAAATGAATGGTTTAGGAGCGAGTTAAGTACCTAAGCGGGTGGCTTGTTATAAAAGTTAGCACTGGATAACTTCTGTGTGCTCAAATGGTGGAGTTAAGGCTTTCCACAAAGTTGGTGGTTTCATCAGTGCACAGAGTGGGGTCAAACTTCCACCGGCCTTGTCCATCTTTCTAAAGGGCCAATGTCCTTGAACCATTTGATGGCTCCAAGGCCAGCAAAGCTCTATACCTTCATCAAAGCTTTCTTGAAGGTGAAAGCAGAATAAGCTTTCAGCACAACCCAAAATAGCTTGTGCATTATGATCCCAAGGTAATCTGATTTGAAGTTCTTGCACTAATGTCTGGCACAGTACCTCCTTGGTACCTTTGGCCATACTGTATCCCAAGAGGGATCAATACCCTAAGACAGTGACAAAATGATTAGTATTAGTAATGGACAAAATGATTAAACATTGAATTGAGCAAAGATTAGGGTGATGTTTGTTCCTTTTGTCTATCTGACATTATTCTCCAATCATTCCTCCGAGTTGCAATCAATAAACCCTTTAGATGATGAAAGAACCATGACCAAGATTGCTTATTTTCATTATCAACAATTGCCACTGCCACTGGGATTATATCATTGCTCCCATCCAGACACAAAAGATGCTCTACATCCACTCCTACTACTGCCCTACATCCCCTGATCATACCATTGTATTGAGCAGCATAGTTGATGAAGATGCTCTTAAATTGCAGTGGCATTTATGGGGATTGAAGTATCACATAGGTACAAAAGGCTATTGACTGTGGGTTGCTTAGCTTGAGTAACTCACAATAACTTAACAACTTGCAGTAAGACTCATCATGTCCTCCTTGAATGATTGATATTGCAATGTATTTCATCTTATATAGTGAGGACCTCTTCATTTGAACTCCATACCTATCCCACAATAAATTGTTCATTGACTTCCTACTAATATCAGGGCTAGCCCTAATATCATCCAAAAGTTTGCTAGTTGCCATTTGCAGTTACAGATAGGGTTGTCAACAAGATTGAGGTCACAATTATGTCCATGTGTAAGAGTTTTAATTGCCCATGTATATCCATGAGCTAGCTTACTTGCATGAATTCTCCAAGTGCTTCTCTCATCAGCACACTCTGCTATTTATCTCTCATTGTCAGATTTGTTGACAACAAGTGCAAAACCCTCTTACACACAATAATCTCTCATTGCATCTTTGAAATGTTCCTTATCCACAAACAGTTGCCATGGTGTTAGCCTAATCTTCCCAAACTCAGCATCATCATGCACATGGCCATTTTTATACAACCTACTCAAATAACCACCTTCATCAACATTGTGGTCATCTGAACCTAATGTATCCCAACCTCCATCAACATCATTTATGTTCAACAATTCATGAACATCATCCTACATATCTCCTATTTCTTCATCTTCATCACTCTCTTTACTTTCCATTACATTAGGCTCATAGTCAATCTCTTCATTGTCAGTCCCAGGTTCATCCTCACCACTTACCTCCCTCTCTCTCCTTTGATGTTCAACAGTTCTTGGTCTGTCACCCTAACCTCAGGAACATTTACTACTACTTTGGATGCTCTTTTTGTCCTCACCCAAGTTCCCTGAGCTCTAGTAGTGGTTTTAGGGAGCTTTTTACCAGGAAGAGGGACTTTTTTTCAATTGAGGATTAGGTGGATTTTGGAGAGTTAGAGAGGGATGCTCCTCCTATTCCATGTTAGGTTCAGGTTGAGGTGGAGAAAGGTAAAATGAAATCTCAGTTTCTGAAAATGGTTATGACAAAGGATCCGAAAAGGTTCGGGTTGGGAAGTGTGCAAGACAATCTCAGGTTTAGGTTATGAGGTGAGAGGGGGATCCTAGTCAGTGGTGTGTGAACAAGAAGTGAGGTTCTTGTTCTGTTTGATAGAACTCACAGTGGGTCACTACCTTTGGATTCCTAGGGCCTCTCCTTAAATTAAATTCAACTCCAATTGAACTACCAAAAGGTGGGCTACCTGGGGAACTTATGTGGTTAGGGGAAGTATCACCCAACCCTGTAGTGGGCTTACCTACTTTTGGATTTTTCTTAATTAGAAGTTTAGGCTTACTGACTGCATTTGGTTTCTGTGGTGGGCTTGGTTTTTGTGGTGGCCCTGCATTTACCTTAGTGGTCTTACTAGGTTGGCTTGACCTAACTTTCTAAGCTTGCTCATTTCTCAACCTTTTTGCAAAAGTCCATATAAAATTGGGTTTATCTAATTCACCAATCCGTATATATATCAAACTCCTTAGATTTAAATATATCAAACAATTTCATCATGGTACCATCATCTACTAAGTGGTGGGTAACCATATTATTTGAATATTGCAAAACAGGAAAGTCAGGGAGCTCATAACCATGGTCACCAAACTCAGTGTACATATCATTAGTTAAGTCAATCATTAAACACTTGTCAACATCATCTACATCTAAATCCATAAAATTATCCATATAATGTAACTTCAAAATTATTTCAGACATTCTGCAAACAATGAACAGTAATACATGCGATTAAAATCCAATTACCAAAATATAAACTTAACACAGAAGCCACATTAAAAAAATGCAGTTGGAAACATTTGAGAAATACCCACTAATTTCCCAGTTAACTTAACAAGCACAATTCTTCAAAGTTTCGAAGTGTTCATAATTATACATTTCCACTAACATACATCCATATAAACAAGAATAAATGGTAATGGAGTAGAAGGGTTACTTGAATATTCTTCAAACTCCGGTTTTTTTTTTGGAATTTCGAACCACCCAATTACTCTTTCTTCTAGTCCCCGTTTCACACTTGCTTAAATGATCATCACCAACCCAAGAATTTTGATTTCGGCATTGCTTCAACTCCACAATTTCGCACTTAAAACACAAAGAACAAAGTGACCCTTGATTTCTAGGGTTTTCTTTTCAATGGGGAAAAAGATGAACAAAGTGAGAGTGAGGGATGAAATGAAAAGGGAGGGAAAATCAAGAGTGATGGGGGTTTAGGCGTGTTTCTATTTGCCTACGCGGTGTGAGAGTGTATTTGACTACTTCATTGAAGGGTTTTATTGACAAATATTTTTGAGGTCGCCAATAAGTCTTTAAAGGAAGACTCATAAACCTAATTGGATATCTATGAAACTTAGGGACATCTTTGGGACTTATCCAATGTAGATTTCCCTTCATAACTTCAGTGGTGGTCATGAACCTAAAATTGAGTTTGGGGGTGAGGGTACGAACATGGTCATGAACCACGTTTGCCCATTGATGGCCTCTACTAAATATCGATTCATAGCAAATTTTATGTAAAAGAACAAACAAATAATAGATTTCAAGCACCCTAAAAAACCAGTCTAGGTTAATTCGTTAAACACATAAAAAGACTACGTTTTTTAGATGACATAAAAGGTCTTGATTAGCAATAATAATATATTGGTGATGAAAGCATAAACATGACAATCATAAAATATAAAAGGTAAAAAGAAGGAGTAGAGATTTAGAATGTACAAAGAATGAATTTTTATTAAAGATCTACATCATGAAAAGATTGTTAGTAACTTCAATAAAATAAATAAGAAAAGGAAAGATTAAGGACCCTCAGAAATATACCTGTGTGGATTAGGTATGAGAGAATAACAACCTTTGGGAGGAGTAATAGTGAAGCCTTCAATGAATCAGTAGTGAAAAAAAGCCCAACTGATCCGGTCAATTTGGGCTTATCGATCCGAGTGGACCGGATCGGTTGGGCTAGAAGCGATTGACAAAAGTCAACTAATCCGGTTTTCAACCGGATCGGCTAGCCATAAAGCGATCCGATTTTCAACCAAAAACCGGACCAATATAAGCTTAAGTGGTCCAGTTTTTAGGTGAAAATCGGATCAGTTGTTGGTTTATCGATCCAGTTTCACCATATAACCAGATCAGTTTGTGGTGCAGGATAATTAAAAAACATTTTACAATAGCAATTGCGTATAACAAATATTACTAACACCACATCAACAAACATCAAAAGTTGCAATATTATAATCATGAAACGAAATAAAAGGCAGAAACTGATCATAGGGAAATATAATATAATCATCAAACGAAATAGAATTAAATAAAAGGCAGAAAATATACACATAATCAAACGAAAATTACAAACCAAATATAAGGTATACAAATAAAAAACAAACTAAAATATACACAATTAAAAACGAAGACAAATAAACCCTAAATATGGAATTACAAATGAAACTAAAAAAAACGAAAAAAATAATTAAGTCTAATTACAAAGAAATAACGAAATAAACTTGACCATAAATCTGGAATAACAAACGAAACTAAAAAAAGGAAAAAAATAACTCATAGATATGGAATTATGAATGAGATTACAAAAACGGAAAAAATCAGTAATTAAAAAGGAAAAACATCAAACTCGTTTTCATGGCATTAAAAACGAAAAATGATGCGAGCAAAAAAATAAAATGGAAACGAAATTAAATAAGCCCTAACATCAGATCTTTAGAAATTAAAATAAATTACAAACAAATACAAAAAAAAAACGAAAACCCTAACGCTAATTACGTGCCTGAGAGACGACGAAGAGTGAGCGACGGCGGCGTTGGTGAATTGAGCCACGACGACGGCGGCGTTGGTGAATCAAGCCAAGACGACGGCGTCGTTGGAAGAAAGCCCAAACGTGGGTAAGAGATTCTTGAACTCAAAAGTTTTTCGTGGATGCGAGATTTGTTGACTGCGAAATTTGTTGACGGCGACGACAGCTATGTCTTGGTGGTTCGTGGGTGCGAGAGAGGAGATTAGATTGAGTGTGTGAGGATGATAGGTGCGACGAGAGGCGATTAGACTGAGTGTGTGAGGATGATGGGTGCGAGAGACGACGACTATAACGAGTGTGAGGATGATGGGTGCGACGATGCCGGGTGTGAGAGAGGAAAAGACGATTACGCTTATTTGCGCACACAGAAAAATGAATTAATGGATCCGTTTTGAGTAGAACCGGATCAGTTCTTTTGTGTCCTTTGAGGTTTTTTCCACTAGTAAAAACTTGTGAAGATCGATATGAATATGTGTTTATGTGTTTGTATATGAAAGTATGAGAGTATGAGAGTATTTTGTGACTTGAGAGCTCGTAAGTATTCGCGTAAAAGTGTATTAAAATCCGCAAAATGTTGTCCTATTTATAGGAAAACTTTTTAAAAAACATAAGAAAGAACGCTGCGCGTCGCGCAAAAGATTGCGCGGCACACACAAGCTTTGCGCGGAGCACACATGCTATGCGTCCGGCGCATGGTTGTGCGCTGAGCGCAATCTTGGTTCGTCAGACGCAACTCCAATCTAACCGCTTTTTTTATTTAGTTCAGTTTTCTAATGATTCTTTTTATCTTTATCAAATAATGAATTCTTAAATCCGAAAACTAGCTATTTAAAAAGATAAAATATGATTTCAATAAAAAAATTCTTTATTTTAAATATCCTTGAAAATATTTAGTTATTTATGAAAATAATAAAAAAATATAATTAATTATCATGAATAATTAATCGGGCTTTTAAAAGGATTGGGCTCAAAATAATTAATTCGTGAGCTCAAAAATACAATTAAGTATTAGGAATAATTAATTGGGATTTAAAAAGTTGGATTTTGAATCTTTAAAACAAATAAATAGGCTTTATGATTTTAAAAAAGAGTTTTGGCCTGACTCTATGAATTGCTTTTCCTTGGGTCGAACCAATTAAGATCGCGGTATGTATCATCATAAGGTACTCAAATAGGGAGACACGATTATGTGTTTGCAGAAGCCCCCACTTTAACCGAGATTTGTAAAACCGAAAGTCAAAGTATTCGTGTCTGGATGGAGAACGTTATTAGATGCTCTGCAATCTAAAACCGCTCTTTTAACTCCGATACCTACAAAACAAGCATAAGTTTGTAGGAACAGTTATATATGCGAAAAGCATTTGCAAAACAAGCATAGTTTTGCGAAATGAATGGATATATGAAAAGGATATTATGAGCTATGTCCGACTCATGACGGCATAGAGCTTCGACCCGCTCCAGGGCTGATATTTGGCTGAAGACTAGCGCATGCTGTTGTTGTCTTCATGAATATGAACCATATTAACATTGGATTTCCCATTGTCTCGGCTCATAGTTATTATGAGCTATGTCCGTCTCATGACGGTATAGAGCTTCGTCCCCCTCCAGGGGTGATATTTGGCAGAAGGCTAGCGCTCGCTGTTGTTGTCTTCCAGAATACGAACCATATTAATGCTGGATTTTCCGTTGTCTCGGCCCGTAGATGTCCTCGGAACTATCGTTGTCGATGTTCTTCGAAAATAACGCTGGTTTTACAGTTGTCTATTTCCTCGAGATGCGCAAATGATCTCTTAGACGATTTTCTCATATAAGGTCCACACGCCTCAGTGGAATATAACGCTTGATTTACCGTTGTAAATGTCTTTTGGATGCGCAAATTATCCTTCTGAAGTTCTCCTTATATAGAGTCCGCACGCCTTTGCGGAATTTAACTCATATAGAGTTGTTCAATGGTTGATGTAAATGTTGATACCTGTAAAAATGCAAAGACTACGCAGTTATGTAGATAAACTACTATGGGACATGCATATGCCCCGTGATGTGGGTGCTAGTGTATGGATAGGAAATGGCTTGACCTATAAAAAGTGACCTCTAATACCCTAGATATAAAGGCACTATCTTGTGTGCGTATGTGTGACTCAATTGATGCTATGTTATGGATGATGGATGTGCATGCAATGCTGGACACGATGTTTGTATGATGCAGACATGTAATGCAAATGCAAAGATATGACACTAATGCAGAGATATGCAAAGATACAATGCTTTGTTATTCCTCTAAAAGCTCGAATTTTCTTTTAGAAAATAGCTTTCGAAAGAGGAGAAATGGGAAGCCCCCAGGGATGATCCATGTAGGTTATGTATGACTCTTCGAGTTTTGGCTACGGACCTAAGTGAACCCATTAGAATCTCGTATTATTTTCTCATATGGGTCTGGTGCCCACGATCTTTTATATGGACTCACTATGCATCCCCAAGCAAAAAGGAGTTGGTAAAATATTTGACTTGATTGCTTGATCCTGAAGACATCTTGTCACGCTAAGTGGAAGTTTCGACCAAATATTCCATATAGGGTTTCAAAGGTGAAAAGGAGAAGAATGGAACACTCAAATGATGAGGCGCGGTTATAGCGCTGAGCGTTGAAAGGTTATGCTAAGGTTAGCTTAGAAGATTTATAACGTGGTTAAGAAAACGACAAGGAATAAGAATGAGAAAAAGGCGGAGCCATAATGAATTGGCTCTCGCAATGAGGCAGGCTAATGATGCAGGTTCAAATCCTAGTCTAATTCTAAAGGTAGGGATGAGCATTTGAAATTCATGATTCGGTGATCTCCTTTTTCTCATGGGCCTAGGCGAGCCTTAAAAATATTTTTTTTGAATTAAAATGGCCGATCCTCAAAAGAGGTTGCCTACGTATCCATGATGGAATTAGGTCAGTCATAGCTCTTAGCATATTAATTGGTGGCAAAACATTTTGCTTGGAGCCATTTGCAATGAATGTGGCATTGATTTGGAATAAGTCTTTGAAATGGGCCTATAATAATGCAGGTTTGGCTTGGTTTGAAGCGGTCGAACCTCAAGGTGAGGTTTCCTACGTATCTTTAGCAGAAACAGGCCATTTGTAGTTCAGGCTAATGAATGAGAAAATGCCCTGACTTTTGCCTAAGTCGCCCTTATGGGTTTTCGGCCTAGGAGGCTTTGGTTTGTCTTTTGAGGTTTATTGGGTTGTTTATGGTAAGGTTTATTACAGAGGTATGATTTGGCTTGTAATGGTTTTTGGTTATGGAGGTCAAGGCCTTTTGGTTAAAGTTGGAGGTTTTGGGTTGAAGATTAATGGTTTTGAAAGAAGTACATTTGACAAAGCTATTGATGGGCTTATTTACAACACTTCTCTTTTTTTTTCTTTTCTTTCCGATATTTTTGCACCTCTTTTTTTACTTTTACTTTTTTTGTTTTTTTGCTTTGATTTTTGTTGTTGCTCTCTTTTTGTGTGTGCCCTTTACATTGAATTATCGTCTAATGTACTTCCCATGAGGTAGCTTAAAGGGAGAGGGAGATTATGTGTTTACATTAAAATGCATGATAAAGATTGGAGAAATGGCTATGGTGAAGGGAGGAATGCTTCTTTTATGCCAGTTATGTTCATTGCTCTTTTTAGAAAAGTCACGAGAATTAGAAATTTATTTCCTTTTAAGGCGACAATCGTGATTTTCATTGATGTTCATTAATGCAAGGTTAGAGAATAAATAAATACTCATTTATTAATTGAAAATTATGAGTACATGCAATAAGAGGGGAAATCCTATATTAGGCGCGAGATAAGAGAAATAAAACGAACGAAAATATTAAGTCTAGACTTCTACGTTGCATGAAGAGATGAATACGTTGATTCGGTCTTCATGATGTCTCTTTCTAAATGAAAAGAGAGGAGGTGCATATCCTTTTCCATGACTGGTAGGACCTAAGCGAGTCCAAATCACTAGTAGAATAATTGCTTATTCTTTGCGGTGATATTCTTTGCGGTTTTACCCATATGCAGCAATATATCACGTAAAAAGAAAAGGTAAAATATAAAATAAAGATATTGCTGCGGTTTCGGCAAAAAATCGCAGCAATATGGTTTCAACGGGAAATTTTTTGAAAAAAAGTTGACTTTTTTACCAGATATATTGCTGCGGTTTCTGGCAAGAACCGCAGCAATATATTAAAATAATATAAAAAAAAATATATTTTAATATATTGCTGCGGTTTTTACAAAAAACCGCAGCAATATCCCCATTTTTTTAATATAAGACACGCGTGCAGTTAGGGTTCTTGATCCCCATTTTTATAATGCAGCCGTTTTCTCTCAACCTCTCACTCTCCTCCCTCCTCTCTCCTCTCTCCTCTCACTCTTGTCTCAACTCGCCGGCCGCTCTCAACTCGCCGGCCGCTCTCAACATCTTCGTCGTCCTCGCCACTCCTTTCTCTCTCCTCCTCGAGATTCGTCCTTCTTCGTCGGTCCTTCTTCCTCTCACTCTCCTCTCAACTCGCCTCTTATTTTCGCCGTCATTGAAGAACAAAAAGAGTGACGAAGGGGTTCGGTGAAGGCACTCACCGATCCGAAAACCGCACCGGCGAAGCTTTCAATTTTCTCTCTCCTCTTCTTCGTCTTCCGGCGACTTCGTGGCGAGTTCGTGTCCTTCGTTCGAATCCCGGCGAGTTCGTGTCATTTTTTTTGTATTTTTTTGTATTTTCTTCATTTTTTTTTTTCAGTTTAGATTGATGTTTAGGATTTCTATTTTTTTGTTTTTACTTTTTTTTGAATGAATTATTTTAGAGTTTCTAATTTAGTTTAATTTCCATTTTAATTTTGTAATGAATATGATATTTTAGTTTTTTGTATTGGTTACATTTTTCAGATTTGGTGTGTTTCATAGTTTCATTTCTTACAATATCAAATGTAAATGTTGTAGTTATGGGTTTTATTAATTCATTTGTTGTTTGAATGAATTCCAAAAAATCTGGTTGTATAGTTTTCTTTGTGAAAATATTGCTTGGGGTGAAGTAATGAAGTATATGACATTATAAATGTATGAATTTTTTTTTTAGAAAAAAACAACCTATTGCTGCTGTTGTTTGCTAAAAACAGCAGCAATAGACTCACATATTGCTGCTGTTATTACCAACAACAGTAGCAATATGTTACTTTTTAATTATATTTTTATTATTAACACTACCTATTGCTGCAGTTTTGGGTAGGAACCGCAGCAATAGGTTGCCCTATTACTGCGGTTAAAAACCACAGCAATAGGTAATTACCTATTGCTGCTCCCTTTATTGCTGCGTGGCGAAAACCGCCGCAATAGGCTGCTTAATGACCGCAACAATAAGCAATTATTCTACTAGTGAAATGTTTTAATGAGCGATTGGGTCTGGAGATATGTTTACTTCTATTGCATTGAGGTCATTGTCTTCGACGTTTTTCAGTAAATCATTCTCAATCTGGATACCCACATCATATACTCTTGTAAAGCTATCTAGACCAAAATATTTTTCAGGTGGTTTTTGAATTTAGGGAGAAGGTTAGAAATAAATTTTCGTACCAAGTCTTTTTCCGCAGGCTTTCATACCATATGGGTTGATTTCTCTCTCCACCTGTTCAAATAAGTGGTAAAACCATCATTTTCATCTTATTTAAGAACCTCGAGCTCTCTAAGGGAGGTTTGCAGTTGTGTGTTCGATTCATATTGTTTCAAGAAAGCAATATCAATGTCTTCCTAAGTTTCAATTTGCTTCGGGTCTAAAGAATAGAACCAATTTTGGCAAGTTTGGTCCAATAACATCGGGAATACCATTGGGTACAATTCAAGGTCAACTGATTTTATTATCATGGTTGCACGTAAAATCCTTGGATGATACTTTGGGTTATCAGTTGGTTTGAATTTAGGGATGTTAGTTGCAGAGAATGTTTCAGGAAGTTTTGCTTACAGTTAATAGGAATTGGTATTGGTTACTCTATGAATAACATTTTCCAATTTCTTGTTGAATCTAGGAGACTCACTAGACTCGACCCTCTCAAGTCTTATAGTTATTTCTTCCATCATACTTGTAAGCTTGGCTCAGGCTCTAACCATTTTTAGCGAATTGTTGCTCAGTATCTATGGGTTACCCATTTCAACGTCTCTTGAATTCTGCATGGATCATCAATGGAGACTTAGAGATAGAGTGATGATGGAGAGGGAGAAATGGGATGAAGGAATGTATATTCTTTTAAACATGTACCAAGACCTAATGACTTTTTGGATGCATCTAGACCTAATGTATCTATGCATGACTTTTTTGGATGCACCTAGACCTAATGCATGACTCAGTCTATGCGTTCGAACCTGTAAAGGCTGCCTACATATCTCAAAAGAGGGAATCAGATCACATGTAGCTCAAGACTACTAAATGCGGAATATGCTATGTAATGAGGAGAATGGATGCAATAAGACTCCTAAATGCCTATGAACTCTAGTTATGCATGAAGTATATGAACGATGGACTATGGAATGCAAAGGGATTACAGTATGAATGCAGTTCTAGCGGACACGGAATCCTATGGAATTTAGGTTCCTAGACTTTATAGACTTCTAATGATTTTAGAATTTTAGACTTGGTGGAGTTTTAAGGATGCTAGACTCCTAATATGCGTGAGACTCTAGTGGACCTAGACTCCTAAAATAAACGGAATTCTAATGGATATAGACTCCTATTATGCATGGACTCCTAAGATGCATGAAATTGTAGTGGATTTAATTTAGACTCCTGAGATGGTAAGAATGGCCCTAGACTTCCTTATGTGAATGGAGTTAGACGAGGTTAAAAACTCTAAATGGAGTGAAACTGGATGAACCTAGACATATGGGCTAGATGGACTTCAAATGGAGTTAGAATTCCTAATTGGATGGGATTTTTACAATAACCTGGACACTGAAAAGAAATCCTAAATGATGTACATGAAAAGATGAGATGGAATGATATGATAGGATAGAGGATGGGAGATGAATTTACGAAGAAGATAGGAGATGAATTTTCAAAAAAGATATTGGAAAAGAAAAAAAAACGGAATTTTTTTTAGGATAAGTTTGGAGGATGAAAATATCCTAGTTTCCCCCAAAAAAGATAAAAAGGAAAATAATCCTAAGTTATCATGATCGTTCATCTAAATGAGACTTGATGGTAATAGGAGTAAAAAAAACGATTGATTATTATCGTGTTAAATTTAGGCGAGATTCGTTTTTGATAAAATGAGCCTTGGAACGATCATGACCCTACATGAATGCAGTCGGAAAAATGCAGAATTGGCCATTACGACGACCAAATTGGCAATACTAACTGAAAAAAGCCCAACTGATCAGGCCAAAATGGGCTTAACTGATCTGAAAACGGACCAGATCAGTTGGGCTCAGAGCAATTGTGGATAGTTAGCGATCCGGTTAACCACCGGATCGATTATTTAGGTCAACCGATCCGGTTTTGATGTTGAGCCGGATCGGTATACCCTTTAATTTTTTTTTTTTAAATTCCAACATTACGGGAGGCGGGATTCGGGAAGTGAGGAGAGGCAGAAATACTCCACAAGCTGAACACAAATATAACACAAGCCAAAATCTAATAATACAAGCAACCATTATAAAGTTTTTTTCAATGCTAAAATTATATACAAAGATGAACTACATAGAAATAAAAAAGAGATATGAGAATACAAATAAAATACATATAATATATAAATAAAATACATATGTGTATACAAATAAAATTACATTAACACTAAAATTATATAATTGACGTCCTAAAAACAAACACAAAAACAAAATAAAATCGACATTCTAAAAATGACATTCTAAAAACTAAACATAAAATCGACTACCTAAAAACAAAAACAAAAAAACGAGATCCAAAATTCACGACAGAGATTAGGGTTTATTCGAATAAATTGAAAAAAATTTAAATCCTTAAACCTAATTTCAAGTGAAATAAAAACCCTAAAGATAGTACCAATTTCGATTCTTGTCGGCGCGGGGAGAGTGAAGATATGTTTGTCGGCGTGGGGAGAGCAAATATTTCAGATGGGCTCTTCGACTCAAATCAGCGTGACGTGGCGTCGGGAAGACTCAAGTGAGGAGGGTGAGTGGTGGTGGCGTCACGAAGACTCGAGTTAGGAGGGTGAGTTGTGGTGGCGTCACGTCGCGGTGGTTTAGTGTTGATAGGGAGGGATGAGGAGGGTGAGTGGTGGCATGGCGTGGCAATTGTTGGCGCTGATTTTTCTTGTGGGGATTGGTGGCGAATTAGGGATGAGGAGGGTGAGAGGACAGGGTAAGGAGGGTTTGGGGGGAGGGTTGGCGGATAAGGGTTCAAGTGAGAGAGAGAAGATGAGTGAGCACTGAGTAAAGGAGAGTTGAGAGAAATGGTGTGGGGATCGATTCGTTTAAAAGGCCCAAAATCTTATTAACTGATCCGGTGGGCCTAAAACCGGATCAGTTTTTGGTAACAGGTCTGGTTTTACAACCGACCGGATCAGTTAATTGTTTCCCTTACTTGTGCGCACAAAAAAGTAACTTAACTGATCCGACTTTAGTAGAACCGGATCAGTTTTCTTTTGTCATTTAGCCTTTTTTCCACTAGTGATAGCATGAGATGCACAGGCTGCGCGCCACGCAACGATATTGCGCGCGGCGCAAAGCCTGTGCGTCCGACGTGAGCAATACGCCAGACACACCAAGTTGCGTTTGGCGCATTGCTCTCCGGCATGCAACTAGGCAATTAGGGCGAGGTATTAGTTAATTCTACGTTTTTTTACGGGACTCAATGACGAATATTGACTAAAATGATAGCCAATTTGGGAATAAGATGAGACGCAAAGGCTATGCGCCACGCAACATTGTTGCGCACGGCGAAAGGCCTATGTGTTCGGTGCAAGGGCAGTGCGCTAAGCGCACTGCCCCCCATCATGCAATTTACCAATTTGGCGAAGGTTTGGTCAACTTGACGTTGTTTTTAGACGCGATTTTAGGTGCAATACACATTAATGTTTTGACAAGTCAATAATAGGCAAAAATTACAGTCACATGTCATATAAGATGGATGCAAAGTTCTCAACGTAAAAGTCTAATTCTACGTTTGAAAATATGTTCAGGATTAGGTTAAGGCTGAAAACGGTCCATGACTTAGAGATTGATCCCACGCTTCGTACCTTTGCTTAAAAAGGTGACCACGTGTAAGACGCACTCCAGTTCTCAAGTCCGGAACAAGAGAACAATTCCACGGTTGGGTAGGTTTGCTTATGACTAAGATACAACACTATCGCTCAGGAAGTTTTCGGAAAGACAAATCAGAAACCCCTCGGGGGTGATCTCACGCATAGAACATGAGCTAATGAGGCAGGGACGATTGTCCTTATAGTGGCTCACATAAACAGCTATGCATATGCAAAACAGTTTCTTATTCCAAAGCATAAAAAGAAAAATGAATCGTATATTTCAAGTTTCACCCACTTATTAAAAATTAATTTAAATCCTCCCCGATGAAGTCGTCAAATTGGAGGCATGTTTTTATTCTCATACGCGGTGTGAGCGTGTATTTGACTACCTCATTGAAGGGTTTTATTGAAAAACGTTTTTGAAGTCGCCAATAAGTCTTTAATGGAAGACTCAAAAACCTAATTGGATATTTAATTACGAAACTCAGGGACATCTTTGGGACTTATCCAATGTAGATTTCACCGTCATAACTTCATAAATGGTCATGAACCAAAAATTGAGTTCCGGGGTGAGTGTACGAACATGGTCATGAACCACGGTTACCCGTTGTTGGCCTCTACTAAATATCGATTCATAACAAGTTTTATGCAAAAGAACAACCAAATAATAGATTTCAAGCACCCTAAATAATTTGTCTAGGTTGGTTCATTAAACATACAAAAATATTACATTTTTAGATGACAAATTATTAAGCAATCAAAATTACTAGGTCCCTAATTCAATTGTCCAATTAACTGATTAGGCGTTAGAACAATTTCTTAGGTCTTGATTAGCAATAATAATATGATGGTGATGAAAGCATAAACATAGCAATCATAAAAATATAAAAGGTAAGAAGGAGTAGAGATTTAAAATGTACAAAGAACGAATTTTTATTAAAGGTCTACATTATCAAAAGATTGCTAGTAACTTCAATAAAATAGATAAGAAAAGGAAAGATTATGGACCGTGAGAAATATACCTTCGGGAGGAAAACTTTTATAAGTTTTATCACAACCTTCGAGAGGAGCAATCGTGAAGCCTTTAATGAAAACTTGTGAAGATCGATCAAAGTATAAATATGTGTTTATGTGTTTGTATATGAAAGTATGAGAGCATTTTGTGAATTGAGCGATCGTAAGTATTCGTGTAAAAGTGTATTGTAGAATCTGAAAAACGTTGGCCTATTTATAGGAAAACTTTTAAAAAAAGATAATAAATAACAACTGCGCGTCGCGCAAAAGATTGCGCGGCACGTGCAAGCTTTGCGCGGAGCGCACAACCTATGCATCCCGCGCATGGTTGTGCTCTAAGCGCAATCTTGGTGCGTTGGACACAACTCCAATCTGGCGTTTTTTCTATGATTTGGTTTTCTAACGATTCTTTTTATCTTTATCAAATAATATCTTCTTAAATCCGAAAATCAGCTATTTAAAAAGATAAATCTGATTTCAATAAAAAATCCTTTATTTCTAAATATCCTTGAAAATATTTATTCATTTATGAAAATAATTATTAAGATATTAAATAAATACAAGTAATTATTATGAATAATTAATTGGGCTTTTCAAGGGATTAGGATCAAAATAAATTATTTGTGAGCTCAAAAATACAATTAATTATTAGGAATAATTAATTGGGCTTTAAAATTGGATTTTGAATCTTTAAAACAAATAAATAGGCATTATGCTTATAAAAACAGTTTTGACCCTGACTCTCCGGATTGCTCCCCCTTGGGTCGGACTAATTAAGACCGCAATATGTATCATCATAGGGTACTCAAATGGGGAGACACGATTATGTGTCTACAGGGGGTGTGCGTTATTTTTTTTGTTTAAAAGAAACGGAAATTCCTTTTTGAATGAGGGTAGGTACTAGAGTTAATGATCCCCAAGGTCCGTTATTAATGAGACCTTAGTAATGGCATTTTATGGAACGTTTTGAGAGTTGAGAGGCACTATGTGGACAGTAAAAAAAAGTGAGGGTACAATTTGGAAAACCAAAGAACACAAGGGTACTATATAAAAAAAACCCTTCATTTAATTTAGAAAATCACATCCACTAATCCACCATCATAACCACCTCCGTCATTTTCATTTAATTTAGTATTTAGGGATTAGGGTTTAAACCTAAACCAAAAACCCTAAACCCTAACCCTAACCCTAACCCTAACCCTAACCCTAACCCTAGACCTAACCCTAAACAGTAAACCCTAGAACCTTAAGCCTAGACCTAACATGACCCGGACAATTGATGATCTGAATGATTTGGTAACTTTTTTTTAGTTGATCAAATGACATTGGACTCAATTATTGGGTCCAATTATGTTGATGATGAAACCCTCTCTCCCTGAATCCATGACCCTGCCTTGTTTGGGAGACGTCTTTGCCAAGTTTTGGCAGCAGTTCCTCTTGTTTAAGAAGGATGATGGTAAGATCTATTCTACTTGTAAGCATTGCAATGGTAAGACATATCGTGCTGAGGGAACTCAAGGTACTAATAACCAAAATAAACATTTAGAAAAGTGTGAAGCTTACTTAAAAATCAAAGCTGCTCAACCTGAGGGGCATTATGATAAAAAACTTTCTGTTGTATGTTTGCTGAAGCTATTATGTGTCATGCATATCCATTGTTGATGGTTGATCATATTAAGACTAGGGGTTTGCTTTCTTACTTGAATCCTAATGTGAAGCATATTACTAGGTATACCATGCTTAAGCATTACACTAATCATTTTGTTTCTCTCAAAACTCATTTAATGACAACTTTAGGTAGTATAGAAGGAAAAATCTGCTTTACTTGTGATTTGTGGTCTTCAATTAATGATCTTAGTTTCTCTGTTTTGACTGCCCATTATGTTGATCCCTCTTGGGTGTTGCATTCTAAAATTCTTGTGTTTTGAAATTTTCCTGGGTCCCACACTAGTAAGGATTTGAGTAGTTCACTCTTGATTTGTTTGATGAGTGGAATGTTAGAGATAAAGTATTTTCTTTGACTTGTGATGATGCTACTTCCAATGATGTTATGATTCAAGAGATGGTTAAGGATTTGAATAGAAACAATGTGTTGCCTTGTTCTGGTAAATTCTTTTATGTTAAATGTGCTGACCATATATTAAATCTGATTGTCCAAGCTGGTTTTAAGTTTATTGATAAAGCTGTGTTGAAGTTACAAGAATTCGTGACCTATATTTCATTTTCAAACCCTAAGAAAGAGAGGTTTGATGAACGTGTTAAGTATATTAATACTGGTTTTTCTGGTTCGTTGCTTGGTGATGTTCGTACTCATTGGAATTCTACCTATCTTATGCTCCATAGATGTTTGGATGCTAGGGTGGCTGTAGATAGGTTTGTTTTACTTAAGCATGGTTTAGATGTGTTGCTACTTGATTCTGAATGGGAAACTGTCCAAAATGTTTGTGATTTTCTTAAACCTTTTTATGAAATCACTTGTCTTTTTCCTGGATCTAATTACCCCACTGCCAATTTATATGTTGAGAACATTGTTTTGATTGAAAGCATTTTGTTTCATGCTAAAAAAAATCCAACTGATTCTATTCTTCTTATGGTTGCTCCTATGTATGAAAAATTTAACGAGTACTGGGAGAATCATTCTTTGATTCTTACTATTGCTATCATGCTTGATTCCTGTTACAAAAAAGACTTTGTTCATGAGTTGTAAGCTACTGTTTATGATCCCATGGATCATGATGCTAAGGTTAAAGAGGTTGTTGATGCCTTTACTGAGTTGTATACATACTATGCTAGTACTTATTCTCATGTCCAACCCTGTTCCACTACATCTTCTATGACTACCGATTCTGATTCCTCCACTCTAAGTTTTGCAAGGTCGATAGCTCGTCCTTTTAAGAAGGCCATCCTTGGAAAGGTTGGATTTTTTTGTGTTATATTTGATTGGTTGTTTCTTATTTGTGTTGGTTATACGCTTTATGATGCTACTTTTACGGTTTTTTTTAGTGTTTTGGTGCCAATGTTGCTTTGCTAGTAGGGGCATTGAATGTGATATTAAATCATATTTCACAGCCCTTCTTACTCCAACTGACCAAGATGACCACTTTGATGTTCTGGCCTATTGGAAAACCTATGTGGGAGTTTTTCCTATTTTATCTCGGATGGCTAGAGATGTGTTGGCCATCCCTATTACATCTGTTACCTCTGAGTCTTCTTTTTAGTATGGAAGGCTGAATTTTAACAAAATACCAAACACGTTTGTTGCCCCAAAATGTTGAGACTACGGTGACTTGCCAAAATTGGATCTATGGTTATCTTGACTTGAGGATGAAGAGTCTCTTGAAGTTGATATAGATTACGAGCGCAATGACATTGATTATGAATCAATTCCATAATGCTGTCTTGATGTTGTTGTTTCTTTGGTGTAGTGTTTAATACTTGTTGTGCGGTTGTGTTTGATGGTGTTGCTATTCCTTAATGATAAAAACATTTGATGGTTGTATGTGCTTCTGGGTTTATGGTTTGTGTTTCTGGGTTGGTTGTGTTATGGGTTTGTTGTGCTCTGGGCTTGTTGTGTTATGGGTTTGGTTTGTTGTGTTCTTGTAACACTAGTAGAATATTATAATATAGATGCGGTTTTTAAGTGGGTATTGCTTTGCGAGATTTTTGCTACTACCATTATCTATCCGTTAGTCATTGACGTTACTTAGTGCGGTTGGGAGTTGGGGGATATTTCCCACTAAAACTCTAGGGTTCCTTATTAAAACCCCCCTGTTTTCCTTACCCTCTTTCTCTCCCTTTTCTTCAATCTCTCCCTCTTCTGCAATTCTCCTTCTCTGCCTTTTTTTTCCTCAAAATGTCTAGTTCAAATACATCACCAATTGCTAGTTCTTTAGATGTTGAATTTATTGCACCAAGATGTAACTACTCTCTTTGCAAAGAGTGCGAAATCGCATATTTCGGCTTCACAACGCAATCCAAGGAAAGGGTATTTCAAGTGCGAGTACTGTCAATTTTTTATGTGGTTCAACAATAGCCGCATTAGGAGAATTGGAGGGGGAAACATTGTGCGTGGTGAAGCACATGTGATGCAAGTTGATGAAAGCCAATTGATGGCATTAGGCAGGAGCTTCTTACTATCAAGGAGAAGATTTTAGCTTTTGGTTTATATTTAAAGGATATTGTGAAAATTGGTTTAGTTATGCATGTCCTTCTAGTTATAGTTATTAAGACGGGATGAGAGGGTATTAGGGCAAGTTGTGTACCATTTTAATTACTAAAATGGTTATGTATTGTTATGAATATTGCAAGTTATTATTAAAAAGGACAATGTTCCGTATTGTTTTGAGTGTTCCTTAATTGCAATTTGAGACGAGATGTCATTAGCAAAAGATGACTAGTTTCAAAGCAAAATGCAATAGTTCACCACTTTTTTACAATGACCCAAAAATAACATTGATTGAATGGGAGGTTGTGATTCAATTATCATCGGTTGAAACGAGGTTGTTGCCACCGGGTGCATCTCCTTCATCACCTCTAGTTCTCTTCCCCTTTGCTTGACCTCTTGGTGGCACTTGAAGCCCTATTTGCTCAACATGCACTCTGGCAGTTGTTCCCCTTTTGCAAGTTTTGGAATTATGTGCAAATGCCTTGCACTTCTTGCACTGAACTGTAGAGCTTCTCTTCCCCTTCTGCTTCTCTCCTTCTTCTCTCCTCCTATTCTTGGAAGGTCTCCCAATACCCCTCTTCATAAAAGGTGGTTGTAGATTAGGCAACCCCATTTCAGGCCACTGCTTTAGGTCTGGTATTGATGAGATGTTGCCACTATGCCTCTTTATACCTTGCCACAGAGAACCAGTCACTCACAAAATCAAGTGGGTCCTTCCTAGCATCTAGAAAATCCCTTACACACCATGCCTACAGGGTATGCCACGAATTTTCCACCTACTATAAGTGCATGTCCTAGTGTTGAGTGAAACTGGTAAGACACTCCTCCCATCATGCATTTCATAATCTTCCCTCCCTGATGGGTATGCATGGCAGGTCCTAGACTATTTGGTTATGGCCCTAACTTTCTCTCAAATGTTTGGACAAACCCCATCAGTCCAGCTTTCACATAGTTGTTGCCTTGTGGCATGCCTGACCATGGCAATCCTTCTCACACCTGTAAACAAGCAAACATCATTAGAAATGTAGTAGTAAGAAAATAATCTATTTAAAACTAATAATGAACACTAGGGCATACCTTCAAGCAAAGTTGAAATAACCCTTATTTAAACCGTGTTATATTAAGAAATAATGAAGGTCATTAAGGATATAATGAGAAAATAAAGTTAAACAATTATACTTAGGAATGTCAAACCATTGATCTCTAAATATATGTTATTAAGTAACTCTCTTATAGGAATAATAACCTTAAGGCAAGAAAGTGCTTAAAATCATATATGAATGCATATAAATGGGAAAGTAAGACTTGAAATATGTATACCAAGTTGTTGAGAGTATTTACAAAGTCTTAAAACTAGGTATCAAGGCTTAAGGAGGCAAATAAAGATAAAATGATAAAGGATGGACTGATCAAAATTTATGTGTACACCTTTGTGGGGAATAGGGAAATTGACCTAGGAAACTCAGTCCAACTTTGAAATAAACACTACCCCAGTATCTTAAATACATGTGAGGAGCTAGGGTTAAAATTTTGTGGCATTTGGAGCAAGGATCAGAAAAACCCAGAAGTTCTATTTCTCTCTCTCTCCACTCGCTTTGTTCTGTTCTTCTTGGGGCAGCACCAACGTCTCTCTTTTACTCTATAAATCTTGCACCAAAACTCAATAAAATTTACATGCAAGCTAATACTTAGATACATCAGCTTGTGATAGATATTTAGGAGCAATTTATACAAGCCAAAGGTCAAGGGAAGCTAGCCAAAACCAAGGAAAGAGGAAGATCATTGAGATAAGAATTGTGTGAGTTGTACTTGGATTTTTAAGTTATTTCTTGAGGAATTCATTTAAGGATTGATATTGGGATATGGTTATGGATATAGGTAGTGGATAAATCAGGAGGTGAACAAGAATTTGAGAAGGAGAAAGTGTAGGAAGTTCTCAAAGAGGCAAGGTACCTAAGCACCACTTTAAGATACTCTATTTTGAGTTAAAACTTTGATGATCTTGTTGCATGTTGTGATTAACTCAAAAATTATGTGTTGCATGTTGATTTATGATGTTTATAAATCTGAAAGTAAGTAACTTTGATGTTTTAAATTAGTTGCATGTGAAGTTTCCACTTGGATTTAGCTCATTTTGCTCTAAAAACTTGATCTTTAACCATAGACTTTGTAAATCTTAAATAAAATAGCTGTTTTGATATTATGACTCTATAAATCTCATCAAGGCAGTAGCTACTTTGTAAGTTATTTAATGAATCATATAGTAAAAAGGTTGCATGATAGGTTTTAATTACAAATCACTAAAACCGGGTAATTTCCATGAAATCGATAAATCATTTTCGACGAAAATGATGGATTTTCATACACCGAATTTTTGTCATAATTAGTATGACTTATGCAGTAGATTAAGGATATTTTTATGAAGGATAAAATTAGACTAACATCACATTTGGCTCCTAAACTAATACTACTAGGTATATAGTCAAAGAACCCCTATTTAAACACTTTAACCCATCACATAAGAGTGATAGTAGGAAAGGGAAGAAGAATATAGTTAATTGATGTCCCTTATCTTTAAATATTCCATTAGGAAGGATTTCACAAGGATAATGACAATGTAATGATCACGAGTCCTCATTTTACAAATAAGGAAAACAACAGTTTTCTCACAAATTAAACCATTTGCACTAAAACATCACAAAGCTCTTAAAAATTATTCTAAACTTTAAATATTAGATAAATACCTTAAAAGGACTGTATCTATTTAAATAAATTTTATTTTAAAGGATTACTTTCATTTTTCTATTGACTAGTAAGCTTTTCAAGTTTTAAGAAAAATAGATTCTTTAGTAATTTTTCTTGAAAAGATCTTATGGTGGGAACTTCACATGTCAACGCTATGTATAAGATTATCTTTTGAAAAGTAGATAATTTCTCAATATATCTCTTAAGAACCCTTTTTCCGTACACTTTGGATGATGATTTTGCAAAATGGCTTCCGTTATTAATTGATTAGGGAAAGAAGCTGCTTCGGCAGTGATGAACAATTATGAGAATATGATAAGGAATATGATAAGTGATAGGTTTATGTATCGAGACATGTCCTAAAAGTCTTGCCAGCAGTTATGATAAGGAGGGAAGACGTCCCCCATCAGTTTAGAGACATGGTAGTTACCCCTCTCTAGTCGGGTTCTCTTTCCCTAGTCGAGGATATGTAATTGTTAAGTTATTCTGCTTTGATTGTTAAGTATTTCTTAAGTATTCGATATGGGCGCAAGCCGATGGTATTAGGTTTGAAAACAAGTCCGATATATGTTTTCGAACCAGATTTCTTATGTGATAATGGAATTATCGAAAACCGTTTTTCCCCTTGCTCGTTATGGTTAGTAAGCTTGTGTACCAGCCTTTCTGATTGGTTATATCTTGGATTATTTGTGGTGGCGACGGGGGTCCCCACATTTGCGGGGATTAGGTAAAGAAGGTGGGAGGATCATCCTTTTTCTTCTGCTTAAGCTTAAAGTTGGAGTAATGATATTAAGAAGGATGGAAGCTTACTATCTAAACTACGTTATATATACTGTTGTACTTCACTGGTTATGTTAAACTACGTTAGTAGATGTGAATTATAACTCCTAGAATAAGATGTAATAGTTAATAAGTACTTTTATTTGGTATTAAGTATGATAGCTATGGTAACATTGAGCTACTTTCCCTCGCCACGCGTTTGAAGGCTTAACTCATAATTAGTAGAAGTTAAATGAATGGTTTAGGAGCGAGTTAAGTACCTAAGTGGGTGGCCTGGTAAAGGATGGTATTAGAGCTAGGTTTTCAAATAAAGTAAACAACAATATAGGTTATAAAAAGAACATTTATATTTGACCCTTGTGAGTTTGGTAGGAAGAAAAGATGGAAAGAGAGGAATTAGGATTATGTGTCTATGTAATATGTGGAATAAGGGATATTATGTATATGATGGTTGATTATATGATTATAGGAAATGGCTGGAAGCGGAAACAATTCAAGCCGGGAGTAGGCGATCCGGGTCCGAGGAAGAGGGTCCCGACACTTGGAAAACAGATTGCTGGGAAGAACCCATCAGCCATATGGTAGGGGTTAAGCAGGGAATGAGAGAGTGGAATGAGAATCACGGGGAAGGGGATCATAATCCGTTCACTCACCCCGAAATAGAAGCATATACCTTGATCAAAACTTTACCACCCTATGAACCATGGGTGACCTTTAAGTTAACTTATTGGAGATTATTGGTATTATATGTGGCTACAGGGGCGTACTAGGACGATGGTACCACTATGGAGTATATAAATAAAAATCTGATAAGGTAGAGGGGAACACCGGAAGAGGTAGAAAGGGAGGTGGAAATGACCAAAGAAAAATGGGCCATCGGGGAAATTCCTATGGGTCGAGGATCCCAGTATTGGAGGGACATGTATGCTAGATTGGAGCAGCGGGAAATGAATCGGAATGTACCATATATTCCACCCCCTTCACCACTATCCTAATCTAGTGTTTCTAATCGTAGGTCCAGTAGGTCTCGATCCAGCAGGTCTAGGAGCATCAGTTATGAGACTGCGAGGGGTACTGGGTGTAGTTTATCAGTGGGGGGATCTTCCCTGGGTACTAATGATCCTGATTATATTCCTGAAACCCCAACCCCTGGTAGTAGTGACAGTGGGTACTACTACGATCCCTGCAGGCTGGATTAAGTAGATGATGGAGTTTGAGCAGGAAATGAAGAATCAAGAAGAGTATGTGGATGTAGCAACATTTATGTGTTATGTATTATTATTTTCTTTGTAATGTGTGAGAGTGGCTACCTTTGATGTATGGAATATGAGCAAGAGCTTAGGAAATGTGTGATCTTTTAATGCAATGTATGATGTGTGAACAATGGAAGTATGAATTATTAAATGAAGTTGATTGTCAAGGAAATGGAACAGTATTACATATGTTTATATTATTGCTTATTTGCTTTAACTATTGGGGAATTGTGATGGAACAAATGGATTGGATGGAATTTAAACTATTTAATATTAACATGTGTAGGAGATGGCCAGTGATGGAAATGTTTCAAACACAGCTGGAACAGGATCCAGCGGAGGAGACACAACAAAAGATAAACAAATTGAAACTCTAAAAGAGATGAATACGAAATTATTAGCATTATTGGAAGCTCAAGGAGCTAGTAAAGGAGATGAGGAGGGGAAGTTCTATAAGAGATTAGCTTCCCATAAGCCCCGTTCATATGATGGGGAGGCTGATCCTGTTAAGTTTGAAGATTGGGTAACCCACATGACTAAAGTGCTGGAAGTGGTTAGTTGCCCAGAAAACTTGAAGGTCAAGATGGATTCCTTTTATTTGGAAGGACCTGCTGACATTTGGTGGAATACCACCAAAGAAATTTCAAAGCAGCCTGATTTCTGCTGGGCGAAGTTTATAGAAAAGCTTAAGGATAAATTCTTTCCCCCGGCCTTGCGAAGAATGAAGGAGAATGGGTTTTTGATTCTGAGGCAAGGGAAAATGACCGTGTTAGAATACGCGGCAAAATTTCTGGAACTTTCGTGATTCGCACCAGATTTTGTGGGAAACGAAAGGATCAAGTCAATGCGGTTCTTTAAAGGATTGCATCTGAAATATCAGAAGCGAGTTGGACCATATACAACCTTTGAAGAGTTGTACGATCGTGCGCTGAAACAAGAGCGAATTGAAATAAAGGATGAAGAATTTCGTAAGAGAAAGAATGGGGGAAAGACCAAGGTGGAGAGTACTAACAAGGTCAAGAAGGAAGAGGGCACATGCTCAATATTCAAGCCACAAGGGGTAAACAACAAGATTAACAAGTCGGAGTGGAAGTGTAGATTATGTGGAAGAAATCATTACGGAAGAAACTGCGCCGGGGAGATGATCTGTTTCAAGTGTAGGGGCACTGTTCATAAAATCGGGGATTGCCCGAAAGGTACAGCAACTAGAAGAACTGATATGGGAGGTAATCGAGAAAACAAGCCGTTGATGTTAACAGCTGGTGAGGGCAGCTCCAGTCGTGGAGGTAGGGGAGGCTTCACCGGAAATCAAGGAAAATCCTCCAGGAAAGCATATGCAATTAAGTCAGAGAATGATGTTGCACCTGAGACCCCGGAAATGGAAGGTAATGTTATTTCGGAAACTTTTTAGTGTGTCAAAGTCTGGCAAGTGTGCTATTTGGTTCTAGTGCGTCTCATTCTTTTATATCCGATAGATTTGCTAGGAAAATGCAGAATAAACTTTGTGTGGAACCCATAAATATGTCAATCTCCATGCCAAATGGGGATTCAATTTGTTGTAAGTGGGTCCTTTAGGGTGCACAATTCAACTAGCGGGACTCCGAACTCTTTGTCAATATGATACCTTTCAATTTAGAGTCATATGATGTTATTTTAGGTATGGATTGGCTTAGTAAAAATAGAGCGATAATTGAATGTTATCTAGAAAAGATAAAATTAGAGTCACCTAGTGGAAGTAATGTACAGTACCAAAAATGAATTCCTAGAGGTAATAATTTTTCAAATGTAATAATGGGGATAGATGTCAATGATATAGTGAAAAATGCGGAAAATGAAGTTTTTGGTAGTGAAGGGAGAGACGTCATGGAAAAGACTCAGAACATTCCCGTAGTCAGGGAGTTTCCAGATGTATTCCCGGAGGAGTTGCCAGTGCTTCCGCCGAAGAGAATAGTGGATTTCCATATTGGTTTAATACCGGAAGCCACACCCATCTCACGGGCCCCATATCGAATGTCTCCAATGGAGATGGTAGAGTTGAAGAAGCAATTGGAGGAAGCTGTTTTGAAAAGGTTATATCCGACCGAGTGTTTCTCCTTGGGGAGCACCGATGTTGTTTGTTAAGAAAAAAGATGGAACCATGAGGTCGTGCATTGATTACCGGAAATCAATAAGATTACGGTGCGGAATAGGTATCCGCTACCTAGAATCGATGATTTGTTTGATCAATTAAAAGATGCGGGGGTGTAATCTAAGATAGATCGCGCTTCGGATATCATCGAGATGAGAATAGCAGAGATGAAGACATTCCCAAAGCTGCGTTTCGAACCGAGATATGGTCATTATGAATTCGTAGTGATGCCATTTGGTCTTACTAACGCTCTGTCGCATTTATGTACCTGATGCAGAGATATTTTAAGCCATTCTTGGATCAGTTTGTGGTAATATTTATTGATGATATTTTGGTTTACTCAGCAAATCGTGAAGAGCATGCAAAGCATTTAAGGACAGTGTTAAATGTGCTAAGGCGTGAAAAGTTATATGCGAAATTCAGCAAATGTGATTTCTGGTTATAGTCGGTGGTATTTCTTGGTCATGTAGTTTCGAAGGAAGGTATAGCGGTGGATCCCAAAAAGATTCGAGCAATTATAGAATGGTCGACTCCAATGAATGTGACCGAAGTTCGCAGTTTTCTTGGGTTAGCTGGTTATTATTGACGGTCTGTAAAGGATTTCTCCCGGATCGCGTTACCAATCACCAACTTAATCAAGAAAAGCAGTAAGTTTCAATGGATGGAGAAATGTGAAAAGGCGTTTCAGGAAGTGAAAAGGAGATTAACTAGTGCACTCGTATTAACATTACTAGCGAGTGCTTGAAGGGTTTGAAGTATATAGTGATGCTTCGCAGAAGGGGGCTAGGATGTGTATTAATGCAAAATCGGCGGGTGATAGCTTATGCCTCGAGAGCAGTGAAACCTCATGAAAAGAATTATCCAATGGCATGATTTGGAGTTGGCATGTCGTCTTTGCCTTGAAATTATAGCGTCATTATTTATATGGGGTAACCTGCAAGGTCTACAACGATCATAAGAGATTAAAGTATATTTTCACCCAGAAAGAGATGAACATGAGACAACGGAGGTGGTTGGAGTTGATTAAGGATTATGATATAGATATTCGGTATCACCCGGGGAAGGCAAACAAAGTGGCAGATGCGTTGAGTCGACGACCAAGATGGGAGGTGAATTCAATCATCTTTGTACCGAGAAAGAGTTGTATAGGGAATTGGTCCAATTGGACTTGCGGCTAGTTAAGAAAGGGGAATCGCAAGGGAATCTAAATGCTATCTCTGTTCAACCTTCCTTGTATGAAGAAATTCGAGAAAAAGCAGACGCAAGACCAATTCATTCACCAGGTGAAGAAAAAGATCGAGGAAGGTGAAGTCACCGACTTTCAAAAGTACGCGAGATTAGAGTATACATATTAATGGAAGATGGTGTGTTCCGAAAGATGATGAATTAAAGAGGAAACTCATGATTGAAGCTCACGAGTAGTGCATACTCTATTCACCGGGACGGAGATAAAACGATATAGGATCTGAAGAAGTTTTTCTGGTGGAAGGGTATGAAGCGAGATATATCGCGGTTTGTAGCAAGTTGTATGATATGTCAACAGGTAAAATTTGATAGGAGGAGGATGCCTGGGCTATTGCAACCGCTGCCAGTGCCAGAATGGAAGTGGGATTCGGTATCTATGGATTTCGTAACTGGATTGCCAAAGACTCGGAAGGGGTATGATTCCATTTGGGTGATCGTAGATAGGTTGACAAAAACAAGACGGTTCATCGCTATTGGAAT
The DNA here is from genome assembly GCA_947648045.1 of Beta corolliflora. NCBI lineage: Eukaryota > Viridiplantae > Streptophyta > Magnoliopsida > Caryophyllales > Amaranthaceae > Beta > Beta corolliflora. The sequence continues at coordinate 18,160 of CANSZD010000338.1, read as the reverse complement.
ATCATGGAGGAAAAGCGGTTAGCGAGATACATATGTCCGGAATATAATTAGACTCCATGGGGCACCCTCAACTATTGTGTCCGATAGAGATCCTTGGTTCTTATCACATTTCTGGGAAAAATTGCAAGAAGCCTTCGGAACCATACTTAAGCTAAGTACTGCATTCCATCCTGCTACAGACGGACAAACCGAACGGGTCATTCAGATTCTTGAGGATATGTTACGAGCTTGTGTATTGGAGTTTCAAGGGGTCATGGGAAGAACGATTGGCATTAATAGAATTCTCCTATAATAATAGTCATAAGGCAAGTATTGGGATGGCTCCATATGAAGCCCTGTATGGAAGAAAATGTCGTATGCCCATCTGTTGGGATGATATTAGTTACGGAGTTCGAGTTGGGCCCGAGTTAGTTCAAGAAACAATGGAGCATGTGAGACTAATTCTTGAGAAAATGAGAGCAGCGCAGGATCGGCAAAAGAAATATGCTGATTTCAGAAGGAGAAAGTTGGAATTTGAGGAAGGAGATAAGGTATTCTTGAAAATATCTCCAACAAAGGGGGTGAAGAGATTCGGGATGCGGGGAAAACTAGGTCCTAAGTTTATAGGACCATACGAGATTCTCAGAAGGGTTGGAGAGGTGGCATATGAGCTTGCTTTGCCAGTGGAACTCTCTAAAGTTCATAATGTTTTCCATGTGTCCCAACTGCGGAAATATGTATATGACCCTTTCCATATTCTGACCTATGAACCTCTTCAGATTGATGAAGCATTAAGCTACGAGGAGAAGCATATCTGGATTCTGGACAAACGAGATAAATTATTAAGGAATCAAACTATACCTTTGGTAAAGGTTCTTTGGTCGAGCCATGGTGCTGAAGAGATTACTTGGGAAAAAGAGCTAGATATGAAGGAGCGGTACCCACAGTTATTCTAAGGTAAGATTTCAGTTTCGGGACGAAATTTTTTAGGAGGGGAGAGTGAAATAGCCCTTATTTAAACCGTGTTATATTAAGAAATAATGAAGGTCATTAGGGATATAATGAGAAAATAAAGTTAAACAATTATACTTTGGAATGTCAAACCATTGATCTCTAAATATATGTTATTAAGTAACTCTCTTATAGGAATAAAAAACATGAGGGCAAGAAAGTGCTTAAAATAATATAAGAATGCATATAAATGGGAAAGTAAGACTTGGAATATGTATACCAAGTTGTTGGGAGTATTTAAAAAGTCTTAAAACAAGGTATCAAGGCTTAAGGAGGCAAATAAAGATAAAATGATAAAGGATGGATTAATCAGAATTTCTGTGTACACCTTTGTGGGGAATAGGGAAATTGACCTAGGAAACTCAGTCCAACTTTGAAATAAACACTACCTCAGTATCTTAAATACATGTTAGGAGCTAGGGTTAAATTTTTTTGGCATTTGGAACAAGGATCAGAAAAACCCAGAAGTTCTTTTTCTCTCTCTCTCCACTCGCCTGTTCTGTTCTTCTTGGGACAGCACCAACGTCTCTCTTTTCCTCTATAAATCTTGCACCAAAACTCAATAAAATTTACATGCAAGCTAATACTTAGATACATCAGCTTGTGATAGATATTGGGGAGCAATTTATACAAGCCAAAGGTCAAGGGAAGCTAGCCAAAACCAAGGAAAGAGGAAGATCATTGAGGTAAGAATTATGTGAGTTGTATTTGGGTTTTTAAGTTATTTCTTGAGGAATTTATTTAAGGATTGATATTGGGATATGGTTATGGATATAGGTAGTGGATAAATCAGGAGGTGAACAAGAATTTAAGAAGGAGAAAGTGTAGGAAGTTCTCATAGAGGCAAGGTACACAAGCACCACTTTAAGATATTATATTTTGAGTTAAAACTTTGATGATCTTGTTGCATGTTGTGATTAACTCAAAAATTATGTGTTCCATGTTGATTTATGATGTTTATAAATCTAAAAGTAAGTAACTTTGATGGTTTAAATTAGCTGCATGTGAAGTTTCCACTTGGATTTAGCTCATTTTGCTATAAAAACTTGATCTTTGACCATAGACTTTGTAAATCTTAAATAAAATAGCTATTTTGATATTATGACTTTATAAATATCATCAAGGCAGTAGATACTTTGTAATTTATTTAATGAATCATGTAGTAAAAAGGTTGCATGATAGGTTTTAAGTACAAATCACTAAAATCGGGTAATTTCCATGAAATCGATAAATCGTTTTCGACGAAAATGATGGATTTCATACACCGAATTTTTATCATAATTAGTATGACTTATGCAGTAGCTTAAGGATGTTTTTACGAAGGATAAAATTAGACTAACATCACATTTGGTTCCTAAACTAATACTACTAGGTATATAGTCGAAGAACCCCTATTTAAACACTTTAACCCATCACATAAGAGTGATAGTAGGAAAGAGAAGAAGAATATAGTTAATTGCTGTCCTTTATCTTTAGATATTCCATTAGAAAGGATTTCATAAGGATAATGATAATGTAATGATCATGAGTTCTCATTTTACAAATAAGGAAAACAACGGTTTTCTCACAAATTAAATCAATTGCACTAAACCATCACAAAGCTCTTAAAATTATTCTAAACTTAAAATATTAGATAAATACCTTAAAAGGACATTAGCTATTTAAATAAATTTGATTTCAAAGGATTACTTTCATTTTTCTATGGATTTTTTAACTAGAATAATACAAACTTTTGCCCGTTCTCCGCAATAATACAAACTTTTGATTATTTTTTAATAATACAAACTTTTGCCCAAAATTCCCCTGATAGGTCAATATGACCTATAACCTACAAAACCGGTAAAAAAATTCAATACTCCCAGCCTTAAACCCCCCCCCAACTGAACTCCTCCACCAAACTCGAAGAAACACCCTGCCACCACCGTCAGCACCACCAAACCCATAAACCCACAACCACAACTGCCAAAGCACCATCTCCAAAGATGAGCAACTCATTCAACAAAGAAGACACCAAAGTTCGACCATCTCCTCCTTCAATCTCTCGATGGGTCGTCTTGAACTCCGTCAACAACCTCCTTCTCTCAATCACAACCACCCTCTCCTCTCTCGCCTTCGACGACCTCCTCCTTGACTCCGCCGGTCGTCTCTCCGACTTTTCTCTCTCCTCCGACAAAGGAGACTTTATCGATACCGGTGCCGATAACAAAACCCAACTTTCCAAAGAAGAATCGAAGCTTGAGAAGGAGCTCATTAAGATCATTCTCACTAGAAATACCCAATCTTTGAAACCCAATTCGGGGCAAGCGGTTGCCATTGGAGAACCGAATTCCCTACTTCGCCGCTCTCGATCTCGCCTCAAACGACGACGTCTCTCGGCTCCTCTTCCCGACCGACGAAACCCCATTGAAAAACCCTTTCTTTGGCTCGGTGATTTTAACCCTTATATCTTCACTAATCTCCTTCGTTCTTTCTTCGATGATGATGATGATGACGATGATGATGATAGTGATGGTGAATGTGATGATGGGATGATGTTTCGAGTCTCGGGTAAAGCTTGGAATGTGTGGAAAAGTCCCGATGTTTCTCCGGGGCATATCGTCGAACGGATGGAGTGCGGTTTGAGATTGATGGTTCCTTACATTGCGGCGCGGTCCAGGGGATGCTCAGCCGCTTTGGTTGAGAAATTGGTTGTTGGGTGGAGGTGAGATGAGGGACACGAGATAGTGAGTGAGGGGAGAGAGAGATTGGTTTCGGGTGGGGAGGGGTTGGGGAAGTGGTTATGGGGTGGGGGAGGTGCTGGGGAAGTGGTTTCGGGGTGGGGGGGAGGGACTGGGTTTGGTTCGTGGTTGAGGAGGGGCTGGAGGGCGGGGAGGAAGAGAGAGAGAGGGTCGACCGGGGGTGGGGTGGGGTGGAGTGGGGTGGGGTGCGGGGGTGGGGGTGGGGGGGGGGGAGAAAAGTGGAGGGTCCGGTTTCGGACTTTCGGGTGGCTTGAGTTTTTTTTTTTGTTTTTCAAAATGAAATAAAAAATTAAAAAACCAACCAATAACATAATGACACGTGTCATAGTGACCTCGCTACAACAAGTTACAACCTAGGTATTGACCTACAAGGGGAATTTTGGGTAAAAGTTTGTATTATTAAAAAATAATCAAAAGTTTGTATTATTGCGAGAGAACGGGCAAAAGTTTGTATTATTCTAGTTAAAAAATCCTTTTTCTATTGACTAGTAAGCTTTTCAAGTTTTAAGAATTAAAAATAGATTCTTTAAAAAATTTTCTTGAAAAGACTATTAAACTCTTATGGTGGGATCTTCACATGTCAACGCTATGTATAAGATTATCTTTTGATAAGTAGATAATTTCTCAATATATCTCTTAAGAACCCTTTTTCCGTACACTTTGGATGATGATTTTGCGAAATGGCTTCCGTTATTAATTGATTAGGGAAAGAAGCTGATTCGGCAGTGATGAACAATTACGAGAATATGATAAGGAATATGATAAGTGATAGGTTTATGTATCGGGACATGTCCTAAAAGTCTTACAACCAGTTATGATAAGGAGGGGAGACGTCCCCCATCAGTCTAGAGACATGGTAGTTACCCCTCTCTAGTCGGGTTCTTTTTCCCTAGTCGAGGATATGTAATTGTTAAGTTATTCTGCTTTGATTGTTAAGTATTTCTTAAGTATTCGATATGGGCGCAAGCCGATGGTATTAGGATTTGAAAACAAGTCCGATATATATTTTCGAACCGGATTTCTTATGTGATAACGGAATTACCGAAAACCGTTTTCCCCTTGCTCGTTATGGTTAGTAAGCTTGTGTACCAGCCTTGCTGATTGGTTATATCTTTGATTGTTTGTGGTCGCAACAGGGTCCCCACATTTGCAGGATTAGGTAAAGAAGGTAGGAGGATCATCCTTTGCTTCTGCTTAAGCTTAATGTTGGAGTAATGATATTAAGAAGGATGGAAGCTTACCATCTAAACTACGTTATATATAATGTTGTACTTCACTGGTTATGTTAAACTACGTTAGTAGATGTGAATTATAACTCCTAGAATAAGATGTAATAGTTAATAAGTACTTTTATTTGGTATTATGTATGATAGCTATTGTAACATCGAGCTACTTTCCCTCGGAAGGGAAGGTAGCTAAAGTAACATCCACGCGTTTGGAGGCTTAACTCATAATTAGTAGAAGTTAAATGAATGGTTTAGGAGCGAGTTAAGTACCTAAGCGGGTGGCTTGTTACAAAAGTTAGCACTGGATAACTTCTGTGTGCTCAAATGGTGGAGTTAAGGCTTTCCACAAAGTTGGTGGTTTCATCAGTGCACAGAGTGGGGTCAAACTTCCACCGGCCTTGTCCATCTTTCTAAAGGGCCAATGTCCTTGAACCATTTGATGGCTCCAAGGCCAGCAAAGCTCTATACCTTCATCAAAGCTTTCTTGAAGGTGAAAGCAGAATAAGCTTTCAGCACAACCCAAAATAGCTTGTGCATTATGATCCCAGGGTAACTGATTTGAAGTTCTTGCACTAATGTCCGGCACGAAGACCTCCTTGGTACCTTTGGCCATACTCGTATCCCAAGAGGGATCAATACCCTAAGACAGTGACAAAATGATTAGTATTAGTAATGGACAAAATGATTAAACATTGAATTGAGCAAAGATTAGGGTGATGTTTGTACCTTTTGTCTGTCTGACATTATTCTCCAATCATTCCTCCGAGTTGCAATTAATAAACCCTTTAGATGATGAAAGAACCATGACCAAGATTGCTTATTTTCATTATCAACAATTGCCACTGCCACTGGGATTATATCATTGCTCCCATCCAGACACAAAAGATGCTCTACATCCACTCCTACTACTGCCCTACATCCCCTGATCATACCATTGAATTGAGCAGCATAGTTGATGAAGATGCTCTTAAATTGCAGTGGCTTTTATGGGGATTGAAGTCTCACATAGGTACAAAAGGCTATTGACTGTGGGTTGCTTAGCTTGAGTAACTCACAATAACTTAACAACTTGCAGTAAGACTCATCATGTCCTCCTTGAATGATTGATATTGCAATGTATTTCATCTTATATAGTGAGGACCTCTTCATTTGAACTCCATACCTATCCCACAATAAATTGTTCATTGACTTCCTACTAATATAAGGGCTAGCCCTAATATCATCCAAAAGTTTACTAGTTGCCATTTGCAGTTACAGATAGGGTTGTCAACAAGATTGAGGTCACAATTATGTCCATGTGTAAGAGTTTTAATTGCCCATGTATATCCATGAGCTAGCTTACTTGCATGAATTCTCCAAGTGCTTCTCTCATCAGCACACTCTGCTATTTATCTCTCATTGTCAGATTTGTTGACAACAAGTGCAAAACCCTCTTACACACAATAATCTCTCATTGCATCTTTGAAATGTTCCTTATCCACAAACAGTTGCCATGGTGTTAGCCTAATCTTCCCAAACTCAGCATCATCATGCACATGGCCATTTTTATACAACCTACTCAAATAACCACCTTCATCAACATTGTGGTCATCTGAACCTAATGTATCCCAACCTCCATCAACATCATTTATGTTCAACAATTCATGAACATCATCCTACATATCTCCTATTTCTTCATCTTCATCACTCTCTTTACTTTCCATTACATTAGGCTCATAGTCAATCTCTTCATTGTCAGTCCCAGGTTCATCCTCACCACTTACCTCCCTCTCTCCCTTTGATGTTCAACAGTTCTTGGTCCTGCTCACCCTAACCTCGTGAACATTTACTACTACTTTGGATGCTCTTTTTGTCCTCACCCAAGTTCCCTGAGCTCTAGTAGTGGTTTTAGGGAGCTTTTTACCAGGAAGAGGGACTTTTTTTCAATTGAGGATTAGGTGGATTTTGGAGAGTTAGAGAGGGATGCTCCTCCTATTCCATGTTAGGTTCAAAGTTGAGGTGGAGAAAGGTAAAATGAAATCTCGCTTCGAAAATGGTTATGACAAAGGATCCGAAAAAGGTTCAGTTGGGAAGTGTGCAAGACAATCTCGGGTTTAGGTTATGAGGTGAGAGGGGGATCCTAGTCGGTGGTGTGTGAACAAGTGAGGTTCTTGTTCGTTTGATAGAACTCACAAAGGGTCACTACCTTTGGATTCCTAGGGCCTCTCCTTAAATTAAATTCAACTCCAATTGAACTACCAAAAGGTGGGCTACCTGGGGAACTTATGTGGTTAGGGGAAGTATCACCCAACCCTGTAGTGGGCTTACCTACTTTTGGATTTTTCTTAATTAGAAGTTTAGGCTTACTGACTGCATTTGGTTTCTGTGGTGGGCTTGGTTTTTGTGGTGGCCCTGCATTTACCTTAGTGGTCTTACTAGGTTGGCTTGACCTAACTTTCTAAGCTTGCTCATTTCTCAACCTTTTTGCAAAAGTCCATATAAAATTGGGTTTATCTAATTCACCAATCCGTATATATATCAAACTCCTTAGATTTAAATATATCAAACAATTTCATCATGGTACCATCATCTACTAAGTGGTGGGTAACCATATTATTTGAATATTACAAAACAGGAAAGTCAGGGAGCTCATAACCATGGTCACCAAACTCAGTGTACATATCATTAGTTAAGTCAATCATTAAACACTTGTCAACATCATCTACATCTAAATCCATAAAATTATCCATATAATGTAACTTCAAAATTATTTCAGACATTCTGCAAACAATGAACAGTAATACATGCGATTAAAATCCAATTACCAAAATATAAACTTAACACAGAAGCCACATTAAAAAAATGCAGTTGGAAACATTTGAGAAATACCCACTAATTTCCCAGTTAACTTAACAAGCACAATTCTTCAAAGTTTCGATTTTTTTAGTGTTCATAATTATACATTTCCACTAACATACATCCATATAAACAAGAATAAATGGTAATGGAGTAGAAGGGTTACTTGAATATTCTTCAAACTCCGGTTTTTTTTTTGGAATTTCGAACCACCCAATTACTCTTTCTTCTAGTCCCCCGTTTCACACTTGCTTAAATGATCATCACCAACCCAAGAATTTTGATTTCGGCATTGCTTCAACTCCACAATTTCGCACTTAAAACACAAAGAACAAAGTGACCCTTGATTTCTAGGGTTTTCTTTTCAATGGGGAAAAAGATGAACAGAGTGAGAGTGAGGGATGAAATGAAAAGGGAGGGAAAATCAAGAGTGATGGGGGTTTAGGCGTGTTTCTATTTGCCTACACGGTGTGAGAGCGTATTTGACTACTTCATTGAAGGGTTTTATTGACAAATATTTTTGAGGTCGCCAATAAGTCTTTAAAGGAAGACTCATAAACCTAATTGGATATCTATGAAACTTAGGGACATCTTTGGGGACTTATCCAATGTAGATTTCCCTTCATAACTTCAAAGGGTGGTCATGAACCTAAAATTGAGTTTGGGGGTGAGGGTACGAACATGGTCATGAACCACGTTTGCCCATTGATGGCCTCTACTAAATATCGATTCATAGCAAATTTTATGTAAAAGAACAAACAAATAATAGATTTCAAGCACCCTAAAAAACCAAGCCTAGGTTAATTCGTTAAACACATAAAAAGACTACGTTTTTTAGATGACATAAAAGGTCTTGATTAGCAATAATAATATATTGGTGATGAAAGCATAAACATGACAATCATAAAATATAAAAGGTAAAAAGAAGGAGTAGAGATTTAGAATGTACAAAGAATGAATTTTTATTAAAGATCTACATCATGAAAAGATTTTTAGTAACTTCAATAAAATAAATAAGAAAAGGAAAGATTAAGGACCCTCGAAATATACCCGTGTGGATTAGGTATGAGAGAATAACAACCTTTGGGAGGAGTAATAGTGAAGCCTTCAATGAATCAAGAGGAAAAAAAAGCCCAACCGATCCGGTCAATTTGGGCTTATCCGATCCGAATTGGACCGATCGTTGGCTAGAAGCAATTGACAAAAGTCAACTAATCCGGTTTTCAATCGGATCGTTAGCCATAAACCGATCCGATTTTCAACCAAAAACCGGACCAATATAAGCTTAAGTGGTCCAGCTTTTAGGTGAAAATCTGATCGCTTGTTGGTTTATCGATCCAAGCCACCATATAACCAAATCGCCTTGTGGTGCAGGATAATTAAAAAAACATTTTACAATAGCAATTGCGTATAACAAATATTACTAACACCACATCAACAAACATCAAAAGTTGCAATATTATAATCATGAAACGAAATAAAAGGCGTAAAACCGATCATAGGGAAATATAATATAATCATCAAACGAAATAGAATTAAATAAAAGGCAAAAAATATACACATAATCAAACGAAAATTACAAACCAAATATAAGGTATACAAATAAAAAACAAACTAAAATATACACAATTAAAAACGAAGACAAATAAACCCTAAATATGGAATTACAAACGAAACTAAAAAAACGAAAAAAATAATTAAGTCTAATTACAAAGAAATAACGAAATAAACTTGACCATAAATCTGGAATAACAAACGAAACTAAAAAAAGGAAAAAAATAACTCATAGATATGGAATTATGAATGAGATTACAAAAACGGAAAAAATCAGTAATTAAAAAGGAAAAACATCAAACTCGTTTTCATGGCATTAAAAACGAAAAATGATGCGAGCAAAAAAATAAAATGGAAACGAAATTAAATAAGCCCTAACATCAGATCCTTAGAAATTAAAATAAATTACAAACAAATACAAAAAAAAACGAAAACCCTAACGCTAATTAACGTGCCTGAGAGACGACGAAGTGTGAGCGACGGCGGCGTTGGTGAATTGAGCCACGACGACGGCAGCGTTGGTGAATCAAGCCAAGACGACGGCGTCGTTGGAAGAAAGCCCAAACGTGGGTAAGAGATTCTTGAACTCAAAAGTTTTTCGTGGATGCGAGATTTATTGACAAATGAAATTTATTGACGGCGACAGGCACCTATGTCTTGGTGGTTCGTGGGTGCGAGAGAGGAGATTAGATTGAGTGTGTGAGGATGATAGGTGCGACGAGAGGCGATTAGACTGAGGCTCCGTTTGGTAGGGCGTAAAACGTTTTCCCGGAAAACTGTTTTCCTCTATTTTCAGTTTTACATTGTTTGGTTGGCAAAAGAGTGTAAAACCATTTTCCCTTGGAGTAAAATTACTTTCTCAATGATGGAAAACCATTTTCCTTTCAAAATGAAGGGAAAATTATTTTCCTTATCTCTCTTGTACACTCATCTCACTACCTCCTTACTTTCCCTTTCATTTCATCATTTTTCTTACATGAAACCAAACAACGGAAAACTAATTTTGGAATTGTATTTTCCTTTGTAAATTGTTTTCCATGAAAATCATTTTACACTGAAAATGTTTTACGCCCTACCAAACGGAGCCTGAGTGTGTGAGGATGATGGGTGCGAGAGACGACGACTATAGCGAGTGTGAGGATGATGGGTGCGACGATGCCGGTGTGAGAGAGGAAAAGACGATTACGCTTATTTGCGCACACGTAAAAAATGAATTAATGGATCCGTTTTGAGTAGAACCGGATCGCTTCCTTTTGTGTCCTTTCGAGGTTTTTTCCACTAGTAAAAACTTGTGAAGATCGATATGAATATGTGTTTATGTGTTTGTATATGAAAGTATGAGAGTATGAGAGTATTTTGTGACTTGAGAGCTCGTAAGTATTCGCGTAAAAGTGTATTAAAATCCGCAAAATGTTGTCCTATTTATAGGAAAACTTTTTAAAAAAAACATAAGAAAGAACGCCGCGCGTCGCGCAAAAGATTGCGCGGCACGCACAAGCTTTGCGCGGAGCACACATGCTATGCGTCCGGCGCATGGTCAGGCGCCGAGCGCAATCTTGGTTCGTCGACGCAACTCCAATCTAACCGCTTTTTTAATTTAATTCAGTTTTCTAATGATTCTTTTTATCTTTATCAAATAATGAATTCTTGAATCCGAAAACTAGCTATTTAAAAAGATAAAATATGATTTCAATAAAAAAATTCTTTATTTTAAATATCCTTGAAAATATTTAGTTATTTATGAAAATAATAAATAAATATAATTAATTATCATGAATAATTAATCGGGCTTTTAAAAGGATCGGGCTCAAAATAATTAATTCGTGAGCTCAAAAATACAATTAAGTATTAGGAATAATTAATTGGGATTTAAAAAAGTTGGATTTTGAATCTTTAAAACAAATAAATAGGCTTTATGATTTTAAAAAAGAGTTTCGGCCCGACTCTATGAATTGCTTTTCCTTGGGTCTGACCAATTAAGATCGCGGTATGTATCATCATAAGGTACTCAAATGGGGAGACACGATTATGTGTTTGCAGAAGCCCCCACTTTGACCGAGATTTGTAAAACCGAAAGTCAAAGTATTCGTGTCTGGATGGAGAACGTTATTAGATGCTCTGCAATCTAAAACCGCTCTTTTAACTCCGATACCTACAAAACAAGCATAAGTTTGTAGGAACAGCTTATATATGCGAAAAGCATTTGCAAAACAAGCATAGTTTTGCGAAATGAATGGATATATGAAAAGGATATTATGAGCTATGTCCGACTCATGACCGCATAGAGCTTCACCCGCTCCAGTGGCCGATATTTGGTCGAAGACTAGCGCATGCCGTTGTTGTCTTCATGAATATGAACCATATTAACATCGGATTTCCCATTGTCTCGGCTCATAGTTATTATGAGCTATGTCCGTCTCATGACCCGTATAGAGCTTCGTCCCCCCCCGAGGTGATATTTGGCGTAAGACTAGCGCCGCCGTTGTTAGTCTTCCCGCAATACGAACCATATTAATGCCGGATTTTCCGTTGTCTCGGCCCGTAGATGTCCTCGAACTATCGTTGTCGATGTTCTTCGAAAATAACGCCGGTTTTACAAATTGTCTATTTCCTCGAGATGCGCAAATGATCTCTTAGACGATTTTCTCATATAAGGTCCACACGCCTCAGTGGAATATAACGCTTGATTTACCGTTGTAAATGTCTTTTGGATGCGCAAATTATCCTTCTGAAGTTCTCCTTATATAGAGTCCGCACGCCTTTGCGGAAATTAACTCATATAGAGTTGTTCAATGGTTGATGTAAATGTTGATACCCGTAAAAATGCAAAGACTACGCAGCTTATGTAGATAAACTACTATGGGACATGCATATGCCCCGTGATGTGGGTGCTAGTGTATGGATAGGAAATGGCTTGACCTATAAAAAGTGACCTCTAATACCCTAGATATAAAGGCACTATCTTGTGTGCATATGTGTGACTCAATTGATGCTATGTTATGGAAGATGGATGTGCATGCAATGCTGGACACGATGTTTGTATGATGCAGACATGTAATGCAAATGCAGAGATATGCAAAGATACAATGCTTTGTTATTCCTCTAAAAGCTCAAATTTTCTTTTAGAAAATAGCTTTCGAAAGAGGAGAAATGGGAAGCCCCCTGTGGATGATCCATGTAGGTTATGTATGATTCTTCGAGTTTTGGCTACGGACCTAAGTGAACCCATTAGAATCTCGTATTATTTTCTCATATGGGTCTGGAGCCCACGATCTTTTATATGGACTCACTATGCATCCCCAAGCAAAAAGGAGTTGGTAAAATATTCGACTTGATTGCTTGATCCTCGAAGACATCTTGTCACGCTAAGTGGAAGTTTCAAACAAATATTCCATATAGGGTTTCAAAGGTGAAAAGGAGAAGAACTGAACACTCAAATGATGAGGCGCGGTTATAGCACTGAGCGTTGAAAGGTTATGCTAAAGTTGGCTTAGAAGATTTATAATGTGGTTAAGAAAACGACAAGGAATAAGAATGAGAAAACGGCGGAGCCATAATGAATTGGCTCTCGCAATGAGGCAGGCTAATGATGCAGTAATCCCAGTCTAATTCTAAAGGTAGGGATGAGCATTTGAAATTCATGATTCGGTGATCTCCTTTTTCTCATGGGCCTAGGCGAGCCTTAAAAATATTTTTTTTTGAATTAAAATGGTCGGTCCTCAAAAAAGGTTGCCTACGTATCCATGATGGAATTAGGTCAGTCATAGCTCTTAGCATATTAATTGGTGGCAAAACATTTTGCTTGGAGCCATTTGCAATGAATGTGGCATTGATTTGGAATAAGTCTTTGAAATGGGCCTATAATAATGCAGGTTTGGCTTGGTTTGAAGCGGTCGAACCTCAAGGTGAGGTGTCCTACGTATCTTTAGCGAAACGTGGCCATTTGTAGTTCAAAGCTAATGAATGAGAAAATGCCCCGACTTTGCCTAAGTCGCCCTTATGGGTTTTCGGCCTAGGAGGCTTTGGTTTGTCTTTTGAGGTTTATTGGGTTGTTTATGGTAAGGTTTATTACAGAGGTATGATTTGGCTTGTAATGGTTTTTGGTTATGGAGGTCAAGGCCTTTTGGTTAAAGTTGGAGGTTTTGGGTTGAAGATTAATGGTTTTGAAAGAAGTACATTTGACAAAGCTATTGATGGGCTTATTTACAACACTTCTCTTTTTTTTTCTTTTCTTTCCGATATTTTTGCACCTCTTTTTTTACTTTTACTTTGTTTGTTTTTTTGCTTTGATTTTTGTTGTTGCTCTCTTTTTGTGTGCCCTTTACATTGAATTATCGTCTAATGTACTTCCCATGAGGTAGCTTAAAGGGAGAGGGAGATTATGTGTTTACATTAAAATGCATGATAAAAATTGGAGAAATGGCTATGGTGAAGGGAGGAATGCTTCTTTTTATGCCAGCTTATGTTCATTGCTCTTTTTTAGAAAAGTCACGAGAATTAGAAATTTATTTCCTTTTAAGGCGACAATCGTGATTTTCATTGATGTTCATTAATGCAAGGTTAGAGAATAAATAAATACTCATTTATTAATTGAAAATTATGAGTACATGCACATAAGGGGGAAATCCAATATTAGATCGCGTATAAGAGAAATAAAACAAAACTAAAATATTAAGTCTAGACTTCTACGTTGCATGAAGAGATCAATACGTTGATTCGGTCTTCATGATGTCTCTTTCTAAATGAAAAGAGAGGAGGTGCATATCCTTTTCCATGACCGGTAGGACCTAAGCGAGTCCAAATCACTAGTAGAATAATTGCTTATTCTTATGCGGTGATATTGCCGCTGGCTTTTACCCATATGCAAGCAATATATCACGTAAAAAAGAAAAGGTAAAATATAAAATAAAGATATTGCCGCGGTTTCGGCAAAAAACGCAGAATATGGCTTCAACGGGAAATTTTTTGAAAAAAAGTCGACTTTTTATCAGATATATATGCTTTGCGGTTTAACCGCAAAGAATATATTAAAATAATATTTTTAATATATATTTTAATATATTGCTGCGGTTTTTACAAAAAACGCAATGAATATCCCCATTTTTTAATATAAGACACGCGTGCGTTAGGGTTCTTGATCCCCATTTTTATAATGCAGCCGTTTTCTCTCAACCTCTCACTCTCCTCCCTCCTCTCTCTCTCTCCTCCACTCTTGTCCCAGCCGCCGCCGCTCTCAACTCACCGGCCGCCTCAACATCTTCGTCGTCCCTCGCCACTCCTTTCTCTCTCCTCCTCGAGATTCGTCCTTCTTCGCTTCTGGCCCTTCTTCCTCTCATCTCTCCTCTCAATTCGCCTCTTATTTTCACCGTCATTGAAGAACAAAATGAGTGACGAAGGGGTTCCGGTGAAGGCACTCACCGGATCAAACCCGCACCGAGCGAAGCTTTCAATTTTCTCTCTCCTCTTCTTCGTCTTCCGTGACTTCGCGGCGAGTTCGGGCATCGTTGAACACCCGGCGACTTCGTCTCCTTCGTTCGTCTTTCATTTTTTTGTATTTTCTTCGTCTTCCCCGGCGACTTCGTGGCGAGTTCGTGTCCTTCGTTGAACCGGCGAGTTCGTGTCATTTTTTTTTTGTATTTTCTTCACTTTTTTTTTCTGGGCTAGATCGATGTTTAGGATTTCTATTTTTTTTGTTTTTACTTTTTTTTTGAATGAATTATTTTAGAGTTTCTAATTTAGTTTAATTTCCATTTTAATTTTGTAATGAATATGATATTTTAGTTTTTTTATTGGTTACATTTTTCAGATTTGGTGTGTTTCATAGTTTCATTTCTTACAATATCAAATGTCAAATGTTGTAGTTATGGGTTTTATTAATTCATTTGTTGTTTGAATGAATTCCAAAAAAATCGGTTGTATAGTTTTCTTTGTGAAAATATTGCTCGGGGTGAAGTAATGAAGTATATGACATTAGAAATGTATGAATTTTTTTTTTAGAAAAAAAAGCAACCTATTCGCTGCCGTTGTTTGCTAAAAACAAAAGATAATGGGGACTACACATATCGCCGGTGTTTACTAACAATAAGATAAAGACAATATGTTGCTTTTTAATTATTTGATTATTAATAATACTACCTATTGCTGCAGTTCAGAGTAGGAACCGCAGCCAATAGGTCGCTCCCTTATTACCGCGGGTTAAAAACCACAAAAAAACAATAGGTGACTTCCCACCTATCAGCCTTTGCGCCCTTTATCGGGGCGCGCCGAAAAACGTCGCACTAAGTCGCTTAACGACCGTAACAATAAAGTAATTATTCTACTAGTGAAATGTTTTAATGAGCAATCGGGTCCGGAGATATGTTTACTTCTATCGCAGATTTGAGGTCATCATTTTCGACGCTTTTCAAGAAATCATTCCTTCCTAACTGATACCTATGCATATACTCTTGTAAAGCTATCTAGACCAAAATATTTTTCAGTGGTTTTTGAATTTAGGAGAAGGTTAGAAATGAATTTTCGCACAAGTCTTTTCCCCAGGTTTTCATACTATATGGGTTGATTTCTCTCTCCACTTGTTCAAATAAGTGGTAAAACCATCATTTTCATCTCTATTTAAGAACCTCGAGTTCTCTAAGGGAGGCTCCATAATAGTTGTGTGTTCGATTCATATTGTTTCAAGGAAGCAATAACATTAAGTTTTCCTAAGTTTCAGATTGTGCTTTGCCCTAAAGAATAGAACCAATTTTGGTAAGTTCTTGGGTCCAATAACATCGGGAATACTATCAAGTACAATCCGAGGTCAAATCGATTTTATTATCATGGTTGCACACGTGAAAATCCTTGGATGATACTTTGGGTTATCAGTTGGTTTGAAATTTAGGGATGTTAGTCGCAGAGAATGTTTCAGAAGTTTTGCTTGCGTAGCTAATAGGAATCGGGTATCGTTACCCTATGAATAACATTTTCCAATTTCTTGTTTAATCTAGGAGACTCACTACATTCTAACCTCTCAAGTCTTATAGCTTATTTCTTCCATCATACTTGTAAGCTTGATTAAGGCTCTAACCATTTTTAGCGAATTTTTGCCGTCGAGATCTATGGGTTACCCATTTCAACGCCTCCGGAATCTGTGACGGATCATCAACGACCGAGACTTCAGAGATGAGCGATGGGTGGAGAGGAGAAACGGGTTGAAGGAATGTATATTCTTTTAAACATGTACCAAGACCTAATGACTTTTTTGGATGCATCTGCACCTAATGTATCTCTACATGACTTTTCGGGATGCACCTGTGACCTCACGGACGACCTCGCCTGGCGCGCTCGAACCTCGTAAAGGCCGCCTACATATCTCAAAAGAGGGAATCGCATCACATGTAGCTCAAGACTACTAAATGCGGAATATGCTATGTAATGAGGAGAATTGGATGCAATAAGACTCCTAAATGCCTATGAACTCTAAAGTTATGCATGAAGTATATGAACGATAATTATGGAATGCAAAAGGGATTTCTGCATGAACGCAGTTTCAATGTGACACCTTAATCCTATGGAATTTAGGTTCCTAGACTTTATAGACTTCTAATGATTTTAGAATTTTAGACTTGTGCAGTTTTAAGGATGCTGTACTCTAATATGCATGAGACTCTAGTGGACCTGTGACTTTTAAAATAAACCCGACTCTAATGGATATGTATTCTATTACGCATTTGACTCCTAAGATGCATGAAACTGTAGTGGATTTAATTCTGGGACCCCGAGATGGTAAGAATGGCCCTAGATTTCCTTATGTGAATGGAGGAGACGAGGTTAAAAACTCTAAATGGAGTGAAAACTAAGATGAACTCTGCATACGGGCTAGATTGACTTCAAATGGGAGTTAATTCCTAATCGGATGGGATTTCTTACAATAACCTCGGATACTCAAAAGAACTCTAAATGATGTACATGAAAAGATGAGATGGAATGATATGATAGGATAGAGTGATGGGAGATGAATTCTACGAAGAAGATAGGAGATGAATTTTCAAAAAAAGATATCGGGAAAGAAAAACTAAATTTTGGAGGATAAGCCTCGAGGATGAAAATATCCTTGTTTCCCCAAAAAGATAAAAAGGAAAATAATCCTAAGTTATCATGATCGTTCATCTAAATGAGACTTGATGGTAATAGGAGTAAAAAAACGACGGATTATTATCGTGTTAAATTTAGCTGCGAGATTCGTTTGGATAAAACGAGCCTTGGAACGATCATGACCCTACATGAATGCAATCGGGGAAATGCGTGACTGGCCATTACGACGAATTAAATCAAATATACTAACAGAAAAGCCCAACCTGACGCCAAAATGGGCTTAACTGACCGAAAACGACTCCGCATCACCGGGCTCTGAGCAATCATGGATTGTTAACTCGATCCAGCTAACCACCGAATCAGCTTATTTAGGTTTGGACCGATCCAAGCTTTGATGTTGAACCGGACGTAAGATAGCCCTTAATTTTTTTTTTTAAATTCCAACATTACAGAGGCTGATTCTGTGAAGGAGGAGAGGCGTAAATACTCCACAAGCCGAACACAAATATAACACAAGCCAAAATCTAACAATACAAGGAACCATTATAAAGTTTTTTTCAATGCTAAAATTATATACAAAGATGAACTACATAGAAATAAAAAGAGAAATGAGAATTTACAACTAAAATACATATAATATATAAATAAAATACATACGTGTATACAAATAAAATTACATTAACACTAAAATTATATAATCGACGTCCTAAAAACAAACACAAAAACAAAATAAAATCGACATTC